>OZ024911.1:84213854-84231354 GCA_964017125.1 Flabesymbios commensalis
TTAATCTATAAAATATACCCAGTTTCGTATCATTGTACATCTCGTCGTTCCAAGGGAACGGTAAATACTTATTTTATAGTTCTTAACATGTTTGTTGAAAATCATACAGACATTAATCTATAAAATATAACCAATTTCGTATCACTGTACATCTCATCGTTCCAAGGGAACGGTAAATACTTATTTTATAGTTCTTTACATGTTTGTTGAAAATCATACAGACATTAATCTATAAAATATAACCAATTTCGTGTCATTGTACATCTCATCGTTCCAAAGGGAACGGTAAATACTTATTTTATAGTTCGTTATGTTTGTTGACAATCATACAGACATAAATCTATAAATAGACACATTTTCATATCGTTTACCTCTCATCGTTCCGGCGGAACGGTAAATACTTATTTTTATAGCTCCTTATATGTTTGCTGAAAATCATACAGACATTAATCTATAAAATATACCCAATTCCGTATCATTGTACATCTCATCGTTCCAAGGAACGGTAAATACTCATTTTATAGTTCTTCACATGTTTGTTGAAAATCATACAGACATTAATCTATAAAATATAACCAATTTCGTGTCATTGTACATCTCGTCGTTCCAAAAGGAACGGTAAATACTCATTTTATAGCTTGTTATGTTTGTTGAAAGTCATACAGACATAAATTTATAAAATACACCCACTTTCACATCATTGTACATCTCGTCGTTCCAGACGGAACGGTAATTATACTCATCTTGTGATTCTTTTCTTTATATGCTTGTCGTACAAGTTGGCGCGCTACTTTATTCAAACAGGGAGCCTACTCGTACTGTTACTCTTATTTCAGTAGCCGCATCACCGGCACGCTTACTTCTCGGTGTCTGAGCACCTTCGTGATAGTTGCATTCACGTATGAGGCACCATGCCTGAACCAGCGTTTCTCTCACGACTATAATATAGATTCACAGAAAATCACACTCACCCAGCACTCCCAGTGCTCACATGTACTCTTGTTAACCCCGTCTGACACTAGGGAAAACAGGCGTTCTACATATTCACTAGTCACACAATCTCTCTGAACAGCTAAGTAAAGCAACTCAAAATAGACAATGTGATGATGTGTCAGTCAAAACTAGTACCAAGATAAGATACCCGTCGTATCTTCTTTAAAATATAACCTCAACGTACAGTATCACTGAACAGCTAATTAAAGCAATTTAAAACATGTGATTTTACGTAGATACAGTATTACTGAACAACCAATTAAAGTAATTCGAAGTAAACAATGTCAATGAGCGGCTAGTTAAAGCAACTTAAAATCCATTGTATCAATTAACCCATGGTACTAAAATACGGTACTCGTCGTATCTCTTTTTAGTACAACCTAAAAATGCAATATCACTAAACAGCTAATGAAAGCGATTTAAAACATGTGATTTTACAAAGCTGTAATATTACTGAACGACTAATTAAAGTAATTCAAACTACACAATGTCGATGAGCGGTTAGTTAAAGCAACTCATTGTATCGATCAAACAATAATACTAAGATACGGTACTCTTCGTATCCTCTTTATATCATAAAGTAGCTAATTAAAACAACTCACTGTATTTTATGAAAATACAATGTCGCTGAACAACTACTGAAAGTCATTGAATTATGTAAACGGCTAATTAAAGCTATTCAAACTACGAACTTACTTGTCTGGGCATACTGTGCATCAGAAGCCATTTACATCGAAGTCTCCCCCCAAAGACATACAATGATCGTCGGCTACGCGTCGACATTAGATCGTTATTTATGTAATAATACCGTGTCAAGCATTCTAGTCTCCCCCCAAAGACATATCATAACCGTCCATTACACGTTGTCTGTCAATTATCAATTTGTTAACGTTGTACATTGTGATCCAGCTGTGAAAATACATCCCGGTTCGTCAATGTCACAGAACAACTAATTAAAGTAATTCAAAAATAAATGAAATAAATGAATAAAGATAGACCAATATCACTGAACGGCTAATTAAAGCAATTCGCGCGGGTGGTCATGCCACCTCGGTATTTAATATTACAGCCTACTAAATACCTTGGGAACAATGTCGGTCATGACCAGTCTTTCTCGTGTAAGCTGCACGGGACTGTCGTTCCTGCTGACACACTCCCACTTCCAGATTAAATGCTCGGCACGTTGCCGTAGCACTGTTTGCCAGGTACAGCGATGGTCGTGGGGATGCTGTAGCCGACACAGAGACAGTGCTGCCACTAGAATACTCACGAAGCCATATGCCCAACGCGGCATGTTCGTCCCACTGTCTGGCCTGCGTTTGTCTACGTCCCTGCTCTCCATTGCGTTTGCGTCCAGCGGCCTGAACTGCGTTCTTCTTTGTCTCCGCTCCGGATACGGACCTCAGCTGCTCTTCCAAGCGGCGCTGTCTGTGATAGGACCTTGGCGGGAACCTCTCTGCAACCTCTCTGTCACCTCCGCCTGTTTTACCCATAGCTAGAATGCACAGGAACTCGGATCCCGTGGTTCCTGGCTGCCATCCGTCAGCTCTCTGTGTGCCGTCCATCATTATTCCAGCTACCTCACCGTCGCGGATCTTCATCCATCGCCCAATGGTAGCTCTGTCCATTTTCTAGGCCAGCTTTATTCCAGCGTGGCCTCCCAGTGTGGTTAAACTTTGGCATTGTTCAAATGTCATGGCAAATGCCGCGTTCGCGTTAACCATTCTGTCACACTTCCTGGTCTTTAGGCAAGATCGCCAGTTGTAAGATCGGGATTCCAGTCCATTGATCTTAGCAACGCATCCGACTTGGTTCAATCAGATCCCGATTCCCAGTACCGTAGTACTGGCAGAAAGTAATAACTCGAACAAGTATTCAAATTTAATATAGCATGGCTGATGACAGTGCTTCTCTCGTACTTTAACTCTCGTTACTCTCTGGTCTTAATCTCTTACCAATCTGCCCCTGTCATCAGCATGGCCTCTTTTTATTCAACCTCTCATAGCATCACATTTACATAGCATACATCGCGCGGCCTATCGGCGAAGCCCCGGGGCGAGGAGATAGGGCCTGGAGGTGGATCCCAGTGCCCTCCCCTGGCGACGGGTCGCCGGTAGGTGGTGCGATCGGCGGTGTTTACTCAAGCCTTTGATACCCCCCGCTTGTGTGCTGAAGGTTTAACCACTGTCGCTGCGGCTGCCGCCGATTGCTTGGCTCAGCAATTGACACGTCTGGTTGCGTCATAGACTTCGCCATGTCCGTGACGATCTGTGGCAGCCGCCTTGATCACAGGTCGGTTTTATTAGGGCTGTCGTAAATGTAACAAACAATCCAACCACTTGTCAAACTAGGGGATTACAGATCGTCCTGTCTTACGTCAAGTCGTTGATTTGTCGTGCTACGGCAGTCCCCAATAAAGGTGAATAATAATAGTAATAATATAACATTATTATATATGTGAATCATTGGATGTACATCCAGGATTCTACAGGTAGTGTTATCGTTATTATGATAACTCATATCTTTTTATTGGTGTGGTAGTGTTATCGTTATTATGATAACTCATATCTTTTTATTGGTGTGGTAGTGTTATTGTTATTATGATAACTCATATCGTTTATATTTGTGTGGTGGTGTTATCGTTATTATGATAACTCATATCGTTTTATTGGTGTGGTAGTGTTATCGTTATTATAATAACTCATATCTTTATATTTGTGTGGTAGTGTTATCGTGATTATAATAACTCATATCTTCATATTGGTGTAGTAGTGTTATCGTTATTATGATAACTCATATCTTCATATTGATGTGGTAGTGTTATCGTTATTATGATAACTCATATCTTTATATTGGTGTGGTAGTGTTATCGTTATTATGATAACTTATATCTTTATATTGGTGTGGTAGTGTTATCGTTATTATGATAACTTATATCTTTTTATTGGTGTGGTAGTGTTATTGTTATTATGATAACTCATATCTTTATATTGGTGTGGTAGTGTTATCGTTATTATGATAACTCATATCTTTATATTGGTGTGGTAGTGTTATCGTTATTATAATAACTCATATCTTTATATTTGTGTGGTAGTGTTATCGTTATTATAATAACTCATATCTTCATATTGGTGTGGTAGTGTTATCGTTATTATGATAACACATATCTTTATATTTGTGTGGTAGTGTTATCGTTATTATAATAACTCATATCTTCATATTGGTGTGGTAGTGTTATCGTTATTATGATAACACATATCTTTATATTGGTGTGGTAGTGTTATCGTTATTATGATAACTCATATCTTTTTATTGGTGTGGTAGTGTTATCGTTATTATGATAACACATATCTTTATATTGGTGTGGTAGTGTTATCGTTATTATGATAACACATATCTTTATATTGGTGTGGTAGTGTTATCGTTATTATGATAACTCATATCTTTTTATTGGTGTGGTAGTGTTATCGTTATTATGATAACACATATCTTTATATTGGTGTGGTAGTGTTATCGTTATTATGATAACACATATCTTTATATTGGTGTGGTAGTGTCATCGTTATTATGATAACTCATATCTTTATATTGGTGTGGTGGTGTTATCGTTATTATAATAACTCATATCTTCATATTGGTGTGGTAGTGTTATCGTTATTATGATAGCTCATATCTTTATATTGATGTGGTAGTGTTATCGTTATTATAATAACTCATATCTTTTTATTGGTGTGGTAGTGTTATCGTTATTATGATAGCTTATATCTTCATATTGATGTGGTAGTATTATCGTTATTATGATAGCTTATATCTTCATATTGGTGTGGTAGTGTTATCGTTATTATGATAACTTATATCTTTATATTGGTGTGGTGGTGTTATCGTTATTATGATAACTCATATCTTTTTATTGGTGTGGTGGTGTTATCGTTATTATGATAACTCATATCTTTATATTGGTGTGGTAGTGTTATCGTGATTATAATAACTCATATCTTTATATTGGTGTGGTAGTGTTATCGTTATTATGATAACACATATCTTTATATTGGTGTGGTAGTGTTATCGTTATTATGATAACTCATATCTTTATATTGGTGTGGTGGTGTTATCGTTATTATGATAACTCATATCTTTATATTGGTGTGGTGGTGTTATCGTTATTATGATAACTCATATCTTTATATTGGTGTGGTAGTGTTATCGTTATTATGATAACTTATATCTTTATATTGGTGTGGTGGTGTTATCGTTATTATGATAACTCATATCTTTATATTGGTGTGGTAGTGTTATCGTTATTATGATAACACATATCTTTATATTGGTGTGGTGGTGTTATCGTTATTATGATAACTCATATCTTTATAGAGAAGTGGATACCCAGCAAACAAGAGACATGGAACCACTGTTGCTCCACCGTCTCCTACGCTGGCCCAACATTAATACAACATTGGATCAGCGCTTATTGTAATAACAGACTCTGTATCCCTCTACCAGGTCTGTAATCATTGCCGTTGGAAAAATTGTGCTCCGAACGCTATGCACAGTGAATTAAGGCATCAAATTGCTTGGTATTCGATGCAGGTATCAGCATCGCGTTTGTTAGCTTGATCATTCTTTAGCGGGGTGCTGTGGGACAACTCTCCATTTACCAACATAGAAAAAAAGTGCGTGTAGAGGGGAGGCCAGACTAGCCCGGGGCGAAAGAAAATTCTCTATCCTGCCAAAAAATTGTGTTGAAGGTTAAAAGCATTCATGATGGACGTCTAAACTGGGAGATCTGCGATCTCATTGGAGACTGTTGTCTTGTACGTAAGGAGGGATGGTGCACAGACTATGTAGGAAGTGTGCTCTGGCAGTGCGTTCCACTGCGTAACTGTTTTTGGCTGGTCAAAGTATATGTATATGCTTCTGGGCTGACATGAATTCATAATGCCAGCAAACACAGACATGAAGAAAATACTGAATACATCCCACCTGACACAAGACATTGAATCAACGGTGGTTTAACGTTGGTCCACCGTCTTCGACGCTGGACCAACGTTAAGCCAACATTGATTCAATGTCTTGTATCTGGTGTTTCGGGACGGGTTTCCTGTATAGTGGTCATCCCCGTGTAGCACAGGCCTGACCATACACAAAACACTGTGTAGCCTGTACCAACCAGACACAGACGACATGAGCGTGTCAAAATGACTTGAGGACTTGACCCAACGTTGTTTTAATGTTGGTCCAGCGCAGTTGGCGGTGGACCAATATTAAAACAACATTGGGTCAAATCCTCCTGTTTGCTGGGCTCCACATGGTTCCTAGCTACACCCACTGCTCCCCTCTATAATATATTCGCCAGCCAATCAGGGTACTTTTAGCAGGACAGCCAGCCAATCACAAACTTACTGCAATACTTGAAATTGAGAGTGGGGGAGATATGACTTCAGCCTTCTGCAAACTTTGACATGTGAGAGAGCAGTGCCTAAACGGCGGGCAGTGTATCCTGGCCATAGCTAGTGATGTATATATTCACGGGATTGATATCACAGTTACCTGTTTCCGTTGCTGGATGTATTATATAGACAAGTTGGGAATCTCACATTTTGGACAGTGATGTGTACCGAACTCCCTCATGGCGGCCAGTAATCATTATAGTGTACAGGGAGTTCGGTACACATCAGCTGAGATTCCGAGCTTTCTATATCTATAATATTGACAACGGAAACAAGCAAGCTTTGATTGATATAGGTTCAAAATACAGACAGGAGTAACCCCTAGAACACTAATGTCGACCACAGTAGACATTCTGCGTTTTTATTAGCAGCTATAGAACCCCTGTGGTTAAAAGTAAAATATGTGTCTTGAAACACTGATATATGTTGGGACTTTAATTTAACAAATCAACTAAATTTTCACTCACTTTGTGTATCGCGGTAGTGAGACACAACTTAAAGTGAGTGAAAATTTAAATTCAATAGCTCAGTGCTCTAGTGGTTAATGGTGGTTTACCATTGTGGCGCTGGACCAACATAAACCCTTTCAATCCTGAATTCACATTGTCATCTTAATTCACTACAAGCCGCTAATTGCTGTCGCAATTCTCGACTTCTAGTGAATGAATATGAATTGAAGTGGGTGAAAAGATTAAAGAAAATTGCCATGTGTTGGTAACCCAGCTTTATGGAAATTTGCATTCAAAAACGCTTAGTTGTAGGAAAATTAAGTGTGTTTTCAGGGATGTAATGCATCGTGAGGGCTTAACCCATACAGCACGTCTGTAGACGTCAGATTCTGATGTCTAAAGTCGATCCCCCCGCTACAAGAGTAAAAATATTTATATTGGCCGTAGATCCATAACATAGGTATTCAAATGAATCAGAGCTGACGAAGGCATTTATAATGATTTCAAAGTGAAAAATACTCTTTGCTTGCGATGTTTTTTACAAATTAATTCAGCGCTTGAGGGTTAAAGGGTTTAACGCAGCATCGCGTCAATGTCTCGTGGGGCGGGTTTCCGGTGTCGTGGTCATCTCCTGTAACGCAAGCCTCCGTAAATCACAGCTAGTAAATCTGTATCTTGCCTGGCGAGCCCGGCCAATTTCATTTATGGCCAGGTATTGGCCAAGGTTCTTAGTCACGTGACCATCATGCCTGTGCTATTGAGGCCAGTGAATAATTTTCTGGATCAAGTCATAGGAAATGCGTCAGAGGGGAAATGCAATACTGTGAACAACTATTCATCCGGGGAAGTGACCTTTCAAAAATGTCTGAAATCAGGGATTACCCTATTTTCATTTAAAAATAGCAACTAGTCACAAACATTCGCCACTGGGGCATACCAGAGGCTACATGAAGCTCGGCCACGCCGCGTAGTGTGGCTCTGGGAACCAGAGTTATCTGTAAAAATGAAAGGAAATTTATAGGTGGAGCTAAAGGACAGTAGGTCACGCTATCACGCAGAGACCTGGGTACACTCTGACTCTCGTGACATGGCGTTTGCAATCACCACCCTCCGCAACGTTTTAAGGTTAGCAAGCATTCCATATCTGAACCGCAATAATACCGTCGGCGGCACCTGATCAATTTAACCCATATTAACGGACTCAAAATACATTTTAATTCAGTATACCCGTTGTGATCATTTATGTATCCACTCACCTGATTTTGAAGATTTCTATCAGTTATTTATTTTTGAAACACCCCCGAAAAATATTTTAACTATTTGTGATGATGTATCTTTGTGATGATGTATCTATCTTACGTTTCAGATACATTGACCCAATATTGGTATAATGTTTGGCCAGCGTCGTAGACGGTGGCCCAACATTAAACCAATGTCGGGTCAATTTCTCGTGTTTGCCGGGATGCTGCGTTCTAATCCGAAACATAGTGGAGGGCGAGATCCTTCTAATTATAATGACATGGTGACGGTAACCATGGTAACCGATACTACCGATGGCTTCTGCCGAGCAGGCACAACCAGGGCGGGGGCCCTAGGGTAGTGGTTAGCACCGCTGCCTTTCACGCTAGAGTTCGGGGTTCGGTTCCCGGTCTCGGCGGTTTGAAAGACCCTTTCCCATCCACGTGTAAAAGTCAGTATTGTGGGGAGCCTCCGTGACCGAGAGGTAGCGTGCTCGGCCTCAGACCGCCAAGGCTCGAATCCTGTGTCTGGATGATAGCATTCATCTCATCATCCTTAGGAGGTTCTCAGGAGGTTCTCCTGACCCAGTTTAGCCTATATGTGCACAAAGGTGGCCTAAAGCCCGATTCATTTCATTTCATTTTTTGCAGGCACAACCAACACGATCCACTCACCCAATGCATCCTGAGTATACGCCCTGAGTATACGCTCCATGTATACGCTGGTGATATGATGACGGTAACCGATGGCTTCTGCAGAGCAGGCACAGCCAACACGATCAACTGACCCAATACTTATTCTCAAATAATTATAGGTTGATTTTAAAAATGATTCACTGCAATGTTACTCAGCTGTCGCCATGACAACCTGTGACAGCACCATCCCACTCAGTCCAGTAGGAGGCATCTGCCAACGTCGTCAAAAAGTCGTCATAAAGAAAGAATAAAACGTATTCTTGATGAGGCATCTGACTGGCTTTTGTAATCTTTGACCCTCACTAAGAGCATGTAGTCCCAGACGGGTACTTAATATAACTTATCCTGACCACATGGCTATCTCAGTCATACAGAATTCTGTCGTTTCATATAACCGTCTGAATTGATGGGGTCATAAACTGAACGTACCACCTTTATACAGTTCAATGCAATGTAATACAATGTAACGCAATGCACCACATTGTATTATATTTCATAGCTTCTCAAGTAGATTTTTTTGGGGACACATTCTTAGAGGGGTGATATTTTGAAACTAGAGACATACACACCAAATATAGAAACAAAATTGAGAAACCTTTGTTCTTTGGGGGGGGGGGGGGGAGGGTGCAGCAAACTCTGAATTTAGTTCTCAGAATCAGACCCAGGACTATAAGCTCAAATGATACATAAATACACCAGCGAGTTTACAGGCAGGCAGACAGGCAGGCAGGCAGGCAGGCAAGCTGGAAGGCAGGTAGGCAATGCCATCACTTCTCATTGCTGTCAGTTTAGATAAGGACTTCTCGTGGCTTTCCGTATTACTTGCAAAGACTATCACTTCTCATTGCTTCCCGTTTTATATAGATGTCAAGGTCATCACTTCTCATTGCTTTCTGTTTTATATAGATGTCAAGGTCATCACTTCTCATTGCTTTCCGTTTTATATAGATGTCAAGGTCATCACTTCTCATTGCTTTCTGTTTTATATAGATGTCAAGGTCATCACTTCTCATTGCTTTCTGTTTTATATACATGTCAAGGTCATCACTTCTCGTTGCTTTCTGTTTTATATAGATGTCAAGGTCATCACTTCTCATTACTTTCCGTTTTATATAGATGTCAAGGTCATCACTTCCCATTACTTTTCCTTTCAGATGAGGACAAATCAGATTTTGCTGCCGTCAGAGTCTATATCCATATTAGATTTCACATCAGGCAGACCATCTCCCCTAGATAACTACATGTAACTGTGATGAGATCCGTACAAAGTGTAGTTATCCACATTCACCCAATGGCGGATGATATTTCATGTCACGTGGTATTAAATTGCCAATCAGCAGCGATCATTTCGTCATTGCCAACAACACTGACTTCCCCAGAAATCATCGGTGAAACTCAATAATCACCAACTGGATCTACAGTTTGCTAAAGGGATATGCTCAGGCTCAAATCATCAAGAAATCCGTGATTTTATTTTGGCTTATCAATATGACAATATGATGTAAACATGTCCATAGACTAGAACTGCAAAAGTTTTAAAATTTTTGTGCTGCGCATTTACCTGTTAGGCTAGATATAGAGACGAAATTCCTGATATCCCATTTCAGACAACCATGTCATAAATAAGAAATACGGGAATTTCAAATCGAATATAAGTGCATGTACTTTAAAGCGCGGGTATACGGTGTATGTGTATAGTATAACTGGTTATGTCACTGCTCCTTGACTTGGACAAGCGGTAGTGACCGAGGTTAACTATAAGCTGTTAGGTTTGATTGTCATGAGAATATAGCAAAGCCAAACAACAGAAAATAAGCAGCAATTTTATTTTTATTTTGGGGGGATTAGCCATTAATATGTATTTCTGCGATTTAAAAGTGGGTTTCTGTAACCCCTTCAAGCCTGAATTTCCATAGACATCTTCATCCACCACAAGCCGCCAATTACTGTCGCAATTCTCGACTTGTAGCGGTTAAAGATGATTTGATGTGGCTTAAAAATTAGGAAAATTGTCATGTATTGTGAACCAGTTTCAACGAAATACTCATTCTAAAGCCCTTAGTTGTCGGAAAATTCGGTCGTTTTTCAGGCATGTAAAATGATGCTTTAATGCATCGTTAGGGCTTAAAGAGTTAATAAGCAAAACGCAAATTTAGTTTGATGAACTGAGGATCTGTCACGAGAACTTGTAGCATTGTCACATTTTGCTGTCAGTGACATTTTGTTGTCAGTGACATTTTGTTGTTTATATACCAAACATGTCATTAAACCCTTACAGCGCGGGGATCGACTTTAGACGTCAGAATCTGACGTCTGTAGACGTCAGATTCTGTCGGCTAAAGGCGATCACCACACTGTAAGAATTAAAATATTTATAATGGCCGTAGACCCAGAACATAGGTTTTCAAATGAATCAGAAAGAGCTAAGAATTGAAGAATGACAAGGCATCTACTTTATATAGACCCATAATAAATTAAGTATGCACAGTGAGTTGTTTTAGCGATTTACTAGCCTATATATGTAGGGTCCTACTCACCCTAAACATTCCAAAAAGGGTAATGAAAATCAACGACGTAAAGCCGCTAGAAAATGGATTCCAGTGTAGAATGTAGGGGACTGGATAAGTTATAGCAAACTGAATTAAGTCCAGATGAAAGGTTTCACTGTTTGGTTTTGCTGTTTGTAACAAATTAACAACGAAAATAATGTAGGCAACATTGGCCCGCAAAATTATTCTTTCATGACATAGCACCAACAGTTACCGGCTGAGCATGTCTGGGGGTAAATCCACTAGACATGCCCAGAACCCTTTATCGAGCGAGCAAAGGAAAACCCTCTCAATAAACCAGAATGCCCTATCACCCCCGCCCTCACATCATCATCTGTACATCATTTATCACATCAATTGACTACAATGTTTTTATTGTATAGCAATGTCACTTAAATGATCATTTGTGCCGAAAAGTGACGTAAAGCAATAATTCACTACTACTAGCACCAACAGATATTGTCATATTTGATGACGGTTCAGGAAACATATATATCTCAGATCTGTTGTTCAATACTAGCGATTGTTACTACAATTGTACTGTCACATTCGGGAGATACGTCGCCTGTGTTGGTCCTTGATAATATTATCTAAAACCACTGAAACTGTTTTTACAGACTGCAAGTAAACTAGACTATTGCAACGACCTCCTCTATACTGTCAATAAATAAACTCCAAGAGGTTCAAGCTCTCTGGCTCTAGTAGTGAGACACTCTCCTCGTTTTTTTAGAACAACTCCTCTGTTAAATTCGTTACATTTGTTTCTGCTGTCCTTGATAATGAAATTTAATATGATTACTTTTAGTTACCTTCAAAGTCTTTTGCAAAAATAAATCCTTTACGCCTCTCCATCGCCCTTTAACGCCTCCCATCACCATCTAACACCTTCCCATCGCTCCTTAAAACCTTCCCATCATCATTTAACGCTTCCTTGTCACCCTTTAATGCCTCCCGGCACATTTCGACGCACCCTGTCTCCCGTTAACGCCCCTTTGTCTTCCTTTAACGCCCCTTACCTTTCAATGCCTCTTTGTCGCCCTTTATAGCCTCCCCAGTGCTCATCACCTATTAGGCCCCACACTATTGTCATTTAACACCTTTTCATCCCTCACTAATGCCTCTTCCTCACCATTTAACACCTCTTTGTCGCCCTTTAGCATTGCTTTGTCACTATTTAACGACTTTCCGTTACCCTTTAAGGCATACTGGTCACCTTTTGATGCACTCGGTAGCACTTTACCGACTTTTGCTTGCCTTTTATGCAACTGCGTCAGCCTTTAATGCATCTTCGTTGTAACTGAAGGCCTTTTTATCGCCCTTTAACGCCTCTCTGCCACTCTTTAACACTTTTTTGTCACCATTTGGCAACTCCCATAGTCTTTTAACGCTTTAGATCTGTCATCTAAGTGTTAATAAAGCATTTTAAACATGATAATGATGCCAAAGGAAGGCATCATTTGTTTTATTGTATTCCTTGATAACATAAAATATATGGTTTAGTGAAAAAATCAAGTCACTATCCCGATTATTTTTATAAAAGTTTTGATAATTTTATTGCTTTTATAGCGGCCATTTTGAAATTTTCGTTCTAAAAGAGTATGTCTCTTGCACCTCGAATTAAATAAACAATAAAAACATTCACTTGCAAAGTGAAAATGTATAATGTATCGCTTTGCTTTTTTGTCTTATTATAGCGAGTCTGAACAGTGAGCTTGCATGGTATATATAGCTATAGCACGTGTATGGGAAGTATTACAGAAAGTATAACAACAACTTGCACTCTGTACCGGAGTATACTCGGGGGCCGCGACCGGGAGACATCCTTTGCCTCTGAGTTTACTCTAGCATTTTTTGCTAGAAATCATATTTTCGTTTATGTAACCTTCGATTTGACCTTTGATCTTGAGGATGACCTTGAATCATAAAATAATATAAGAAATGGAATCTCCAGCTAAAATTACACGAAAAAGAGGTGTTACACTTGTCCGTACCTTTGAATTTTGCCTTGGGCCGCATCGAATATTTCTTAAGATTTTTGATATGTTATTATGTATGTATTTGTGAAGCTAAGACACCTAAAATTATTTCTGTTGCACTTTGTTCTAGGTCAAATGACTTTTTGACTGGACTATAAACGGTTGAGTAGCATTGGGCTGTCATTGGTTCACACAGTTGACACAGTTCCTAAACAGTCCCATAACTGCAGAAGAAATTAAAAAGGCAATTCGAAAGTTGAAATGCAAGAAAGCAGCGGGTGTAGATGGTATTTCTGCCGAATTTTACAAATATGGATGTAATGAACTATTGCCAGCATTAGAATTGTTGTTCAATACCATTCTTACCAATGGGGAATATCCATCTAGATGGGCTACCGGTATAATCCACCCTGTCTACAAAAAGGGGGACCATGGTGTTCCAGATAATTACAGGAAAATCACAGTCATGCCGTGTATTGGGAAACTATTTGAATCTATACTTAATAACAGACTCTCATTTAAAAACGAAGTGTCTAATGATAATGATCCTTATCAAGCTGGTTTTAAAAGCAATTCGCGAACTACGGACAATATATTCATACTATGTGCCATCATAGATAAACAAAGGTGTCTTTCTAAACCCCTGTATACATGCTTTGTCGATTTCACAAAAGCATTTGATATATTGATAGAACAACATTATACTACAAATTATTGAACAGGGGAATAGACGGCAATTTGCTAAACATAATAAGAAGCATGTTTTCTAAAGCAGAGTGTCGTGTAAAATGGGACTCGCGTATCAGTGACATATTAAAAAGCGAATATGGGGTTCTACAAGGCGGTATGCTCAGTCCCGAACTATTCACGGAATTTTTACAAGACATATCCGCAACATTTGACAAAGATCAAGGTATCCCTGTGGACACCTTACTAATGGTATATCTGTTATTTGCAGATGACCTTGTCCTTTTTTCAGAATCTGCTGAGGGATTACAAAAACAGCTGACTGCTCTGTATTTATATGCTTCCCTTTGGCATAGCATAATAAGCATTCCTAAAACAAAAGCTCTAATCTTTAATGAGCGTTACACAAAAGTACGCGGGAGCTTCCACTATGGTGATAACATTATAGAAAAATCTGAACAATATCATTACCTGGGTGTGGTGTATAGCACCAAGTCTGCTAATAACGTGTTAAAAAAAACTTTTTCTCATCTTGCTTCCCAAGCTGGGAAAGCAATTTTTTCTCTACGTAAACAGTCCCGTCCTGTGGTCGGTAAATTGTCACCCACCATTGCGTTCAAGGCATTTGATTGTCAAATATTGCCCATACTAGAATATGGAAGTGATATATGGTACACAGGCGATGATGTTAACGATCTGGAAAAAATCCACCTAAAATTTATTAAATCTACACTTGGAGTTAGAAAGCAAACACCTACACCTGCAATATATGGGGACACGGGACGATTTCCACTGATCATCCGACAACACATAAAAGCCGTAAAATATTGGTGTAGAATTCTAAAACTATCTCAGAGCCATCCAGTCAGAAATACCTACAATATGCTTCATTGGCTTCACAAATTGGTGTTCCCGTATTCGCTCTGTCCTCGAACGAGCCGGGCTTGATCAAATTTGGGAATCACAGAATATTGGGGATACAAATAAATTCATGCTTTTATTTAAAGAATCAATTGTTAGAATATTTACACAGCAGTGGAGAAAAGATATTGAGAGTTCGAGTAAGCTGCGCACATATGCATTAGTAAAAAAATATTTCTGTGTTGAACCATATATCTTACACACAAGGGGTAACCATCTCATAACATCAATGGCGAGATACCGAATGAGCTCACATAATCTAAATATAGAAAGAGGACGATACAATAATCCAATCACTCCAATAATCCAGCGAATATGCACAAGGTGTGAATTAAACGAAATTTACGACGAAATACATCTTCTTCTCCATCAGAACGGCTGTTGCTCTCGGATTTATTATTTGGCTTTTTAGGGCCGGTTAGGGACGTTTCCGTCGCCTTTGTTATCAGACGAGGTGGGGCCTTATGGAGGATTTCAGAGTTGCTAAGTCAACTGATTTTATCTATGAGGTCCGGAATGTTTTTTCTTCGATTGTAACTCCGAGTATGTGGTACTAACTAGGTCGTGAGTGAAATGGTATGAAATAAACAATATAGTGAATTAAAATAAGCTGTAATGTGTTTTTTTGTGCGAGGGCCATATAGGTAATAAATCACTAGTTAATTAAATAAACTTTAATGTTATTGTGTGAGTGCAATGTCCTGCGTGAATGGCACACATAATTATTATCCGTAATTGTCATTGTTATTCCATCACTAAGTCTGCAACACTCGATAATATGGATGGTTCTGATGCTATACTTTGTTGGCAGTCGACGAACCACAATGTCCGTTTTTTATTAGTATGTATATATTGTGTTACGGTGGTAGTACTGTTATTACCATTACATTGCTAGCTTGGGTGATGGCACGGCGGACACGGATGGTTGGCTGACGATGACGGTTCATGATGGTGGTTTCAAACACACTGCTCAGAAAGCAGAGCACATTTCAAAGGGTCAGTCCTTGCCCTTACTCTGGTGGCTGGTCGCCTCTTCCCTGGTTCCTTGTCTCCTGGACTTCTTCTTGCCATTGCTTGTACAATCACCTACCTCACCAGGTGAAAAGAGAGAGGCACTATAAGGTTTATACCAGAACTAGTGCATAATCTCGCGTCAGCCCTCGCGCTGCGCGCTCCTCTAGTACTGTTATTACGTTGTTAAGTTTACACCACTAGTCAATATCAGGGAATCTCCGAGTTCATAGCGACTGTGCTTGCATGGTCACATGGCTCGGAGTTACCTGTTTATATATATATATATATATATTTTAAATACCATATAATTTTTACCATTGTCTTATTTCATACTCCAGTTACTGTAGCATAATTATGCACTTGTATATATTTTTGGTTTCTACGCTTTCCAGAGTGTCTTTTTTGCTACTATATATAATTAGTATATTATACATAGTAGCTATTTTATCTCTGGTTTTGGTGCGGGAAACAAAATGATAGACCCCTATGTTATCTTGGCTATGCCTTTTAATTTTATTTTAAGAAGTAGTCATTTGTATTATCGAAATACCCAGTTTTTATTATGGCAATGCCACCTAACATGATTTTAGTTGTTTATCATACCATGTATATTGTCTTTTAATTTTAACAAACTAACATTCTTGTATATACATGTACATATATCTCTCTTATTACTATGACAAATAAGACTGTAATGACTTTTATTTATGTCAATAAAATATCTGTCTGTCTGTCTGTCTGGTTCAACGTCTGCTGTCTGCAGGGAAGCTCATTCCACTCAAGCCGGCGGCAGGCGAATGGACAAGCGGTCAAACTGTCAGAAAATAAAATTATTGATCAGATAAACCTAGGACGTTTTCTGACTATGACCCTCACACAATCCTGATTTACGTTTTCTATTTTCTAGGCGGCATGCCTAAGGCAGAGCATTGGTCTGATATATGTACCATTGATCTTCAAAGTTATCTACCCTCGACATCTACCTCTACTTCGTTATCTACTCCGTTATCTACGACGTTATCTACCGGGCGACATGATACAAATTCACAAATGCGAGCTGTAGTATTGGGCGAGCTCGCGATGGGGCAAGATGGTGGGGTGGTGAGCTCGTTTTCGGGGCGAACTGGCTGTAATTCATCCCACCATTGGCCAGAATGCGGCCATGTGTGTTCATATTGAGGGACACTGGGGAAATTACTAGGGAATTTCCTGGGACATTTCATGATCAAATATCTGATAAAATTTCTATCTGACACTTAGGCTTATATGCTAGTCTGGCTCTCAATGATATGGTGTGATTGCAAATGAGGAATATCACAGCAAAACTCACCTTCCCGGGAACTTTTGAAAAATATAACATTTAAAGCCAGTTTGCTCCACACATGGAAGCATCGTTCTTTTAATTCAGGCTTGAAAGGGTTGAATACTGCTTAACCCTTTCAGGCCTGAATTTATCATTTATTTGTCATCTTCATCCACTACAAACCGCGAATTGGTGTCGCAATTCTCGACTTGTAGTGGATAAAGATG
>OZ024911.1:84238854-84241354 GCA_964017125.1 Flabesymbios commensalis
TGATATGTACTTCTGTAAAAAGTTGTTTTCTGTTTATTAGAGATATCGCAAATTGAGTTCCTTGGTGATCTGAGCATCTATCATGAACACTTGTAGTATTTTGAGTGACATTTCATTGTCAGTGACGTTGTATTTATTATATACCAAATTTGCCTGTGAAAGGTAATAAAGCAGTCAAGCAGCAGTAACAGAAAGAATATATGAGACGTTAGAATTGTGATGTTACTGCTCCCCCGAAAAATGACCCCAAAGCTTTTCTGGAACGAGGACTGAGTGCTAAAATAAAAATAAAAAAATGCACCATAACATTCACTTTCATAGATATTTCAGCAGCAGAAGGATCACTGGTATCAAGGAATTTAGAAAGACGTCCTTCTGTATTCCTTGCTGGTATCAAGGAATATATAAGGTCCTTCTATATTTCTTGCTTTTATCAATAATATTATGTTCTATGATCGGTGTCATTGAAGATGCTGCAGCTGCTGTTGTTGTTGCTGCTGTTTCATCAGCAACAACAACAGTAGTTGCAGCTGCAACATCAGCATTACCATTAACAAAAGATGCAGCAGCAGCAGCAGCAGCAGCAGCAGAAACAGCAGCAGCAGCAGCATAACCATTAACAATAGAAGCAGCAGCATCAGCATCAATATCACTAATAACAGCCTGTTTTTCAGGAGCATCCCTGACCAACCAGTTGCCGCATCAGATGAAGTGTGAGCTGTCATAGCTACCTCAGCATTGTCCTGGATACCGCATCAGTCACAGCTACCTCAGCATTGTCCTGGATACCACTTCTCCTCGACACGTAACGTGTGAACATAACAGTCTAACGTCATATGTGATGTCATAACGTCAAGGAGTAGCCTAATAGGCACAACCCACCGGAGCCGCGGAGTCTAGCGTCATATGTGATGTCATAACGTCAAGGTGTAGCCTAATAGGCATTACCCACCGGAGCCACGGAGTCTAACGTCATAATATCATATTAAACGTTAAGGCTTAACAGGCCTGCCACAACTAGTGATGGATATTAAGATAAACCAGTGCTACTCTAGTGGAGATTAAGGTAGGACATTTTTGGTCAGATATTAGTTTTTTGTCATCGTGTTTAAGCCCAGCAAACACAAAACATTTGTATAAAATTTCTACAACGATGGACCAACGTCGAAGACGTTGGGCCGACGTTGTATAAATGCTATGCTAATGTTTTGTGTTTTGCATATTTGATTTTAACCTGTTTGTTAATCTGGTGAGCCCATGGTGCCTCAAATAAGCGTATGCATACCTTAAACATGACTTGAATACGTACACCTGTTAACGGGAATTGTCAAGAAATTGAAATTTAATGCTTCACTTTCTTCAAGCCATTGTCATTCACTACCTTTTGATTATTGCGACAGCAATTAACAAAACGGAGTGAATGACGATTTCTATGGTAAATTCAGAGTTTAAAGTTGACTGATGTTTTCCGTGGTTGTTTAGGCTGGCTTGTTTTTTTGATGGCTGTTAAGGTATACTGGTAGTATTATTTTTAAATTTATTCTCGCAACATCGACATGATCTAGGACTACATTAGCAGATCGGTATGAAAGGAACTGATACAGTCAAGTGGCAGCGACGGGTCGAACCCTCAACCCTGGCATCAGTATCAGAGTCTGATTAGATCTCCTGCAATATCGGGATCGTACATTCATGTACGTTGTTTTAAGATTCCTCACGTACATATACACTGAGGCAAAAAATGGATTTACCATTTTCTTAGTGGTTCCGACAAAATAGTAAAAAAATTGGAAATAGCCAGAATTTTCAGCGTTGTTGTTTTAATGATTTACTGCAGTCTTTAATTTCACGGGTATTTGTATAAATAAACACAGTCATACTTATTGCACTGCAATCTTTAATTTCACGGGTATTTATTAAGTAGACAGTAAGTAAACACATACATATTTTGTTGTTTAAATCATGTACTACAGTCTCTAATTTCGCGGGTTAGTGTATAGTTAAACATATAAATATTTAAATCAATATTAGATCTATTTGTTATGGAAATGTAAATAATTGGATAATGTAAAAATCCGCAAAAATAACACAAATACAAAATCCGTTTGTAAAAGCTATAACATCCATGGAAAACGAAGAAATCCGTAGAATAGATAAGCCTGAAGCGTTCTGCTATTTCCCCTACAAAAAAAGCGAGAAAATTACCAATATAGGCTTGAAAGCACGACCAGTCTGAAGGGTAAAAAAATATTGTCCTCACTGCCCCCCCCCCCCCTCCGCAGCGTGATATATGAGAGTTCCCCTGTACTGCTTGTAGAACATGCAAGCAAATAGAGAACATAACAACGGAATTTTAGTCGGATGACGGAAGGACGGAAGGACGGAGGGATGGGGCAGATGGAAAGATGGATGCATGGACTGATGGATGAAAACATGGATAAATGAATAGATAGATGGATTTTAATTAGGGGACTAAAAGATACAGATACAGTACTATGCA
>OZ024911.1:84246354-84341674 GCA_964017125.1 Flabesymbios commensalis
AGGGGAGACTGGAGATAGTTGGAACACGGCATGTTGAAACAAGACATCTCAAACCCGAAGTATAATCTTTATGTATCACGTGTGAACACTTAGCGTATGCCAAAGGTGTAGTACATGGCTCCATTTTGTATGAAAAGTCAACACATACAGATTTTCTTGAAGAGCCAGGTTTTTCTATTTGTTAATGTCCTGACTAAATTTTGGTCCACACGGCATATCTGTTTTTTTTCCGTGGTACCTCTAATGCATGGCTAAGAACCTTGCTCCCTTTATAAACCTTATAGAAAAGTATGTATACGTGAATGCTGCACTTCTCTGCAATGTTTTGGTTTGAAGAGATATCAGTACAAAGTTGCTTCATTGATCGATACTGGGGCTTGTTGAAACATTCAAAATGGGGTTATTAGAAACATGAAATGGGGTTAGTTGAAACATGAATGGGGTTGGTCAAAACATGTTTCAATTACCCCCATTACCCCCATTTGGAGTCAATTACAATTATATGGCACAAAATCAAACAACCCCACCATACTTGACCTAACCCAGCGCTGTTTATTACATGATTAATGTAGGTCCCTATCTCATCGTCACATTATTAATAACCAAGTATTGACCGATGTTTCAACAAGCCACATCTCTATTTCAACTAACCCCGCATGTGGGGTTATTTTAAACAGTCGACAAAGTGTCAGTCAAGTCACCTTTAATCCATGATGCCTACACCATAGACTTTTTTTGTCTAGCTCGTCGTTATCGATAATATTAAGTGCTTCGTTTCATTACTATGACACTAAAATTAAGACTCATAGGGCAAATTTTCTGAAATACGTTTCAACTAGCCCCTACTCCAAAACAGCATCATTCACCATGGAATTTTAAACTGTGTGAGTTCTCTCTCAAAAAAAAAAAAAATTGAAGCTTTTGCATGAAATGGAGGCATAGAAAGATGTTTGGACTTTCTTATGGAAACCCATCTATTCCCCGACAGTATAATGCATATATTAAGTAGTTTAAGTATACAATTATGCATAAATAACATAATTCAGGACAATTTCTGTCTTTAAACAGCGTTGGCGTGATATGTTTCTCGCATTAAAACCAGGGATAAAGTAGCTACTGTATATTTTCTACATACTAGCAAAGAAGACTCTGGAAAGCATAGAGACCTACAAATTATATATTTTTCTAAAGTATGTGAAAACAATATTGAGAACTATATGGTATTTAGTGGAACACAAAATCTAAAAAATCTAACATTAAATTGCATAGGATATTATACCAGATCTTACAGAAAACAATAATTCCTAGGTCATTACCAATTATGTTGATTGTTGGCCCATGCTTGACATAAAAGCAGGTTTTCCTAGTCCTGGATTTAAATCTGCATCCTATGCCGGCACCGAGAGAACAGCCGATTAAAGTAGATTGACCTTGTGTTACCATGTTAAACCTTCGCTTCGATTGCCTCGTTATGATCCAATGTAGGCCTGGTATATCAGAAGACAAAACAAGCAATGTCAAAAACTGTGACACGTACTGTAACAAGCTCGTTGGCAACACGTTGTGATGGCACCATCTGTTTAAAAACATACTAAACACTGACTGCATTACAACGAAAAACGGTTCTTCTATATCAGAGGAAAAAAATAATCACTCACAAAATGTGCTAATTGTCAAGGAATTGGTGTGTAGCTTCCATCTATCAACTTGACTTTCTCTCTAGGTGTCTCCTCATTTGCTACCTCCCATCTATCAGCTTGATTTTCTCTCTAGGTGTCAGCTCATTTGTAGCTTCCGTCTGTCAGCTTGACTTTCTCTCTATGTGTCAGCTCATTTGTAGCTTCCATCTGTCAGCTTGACTTTCTCTCTAGGCGTCAGTTCATTTGTAGCTTCCATCTGTCAGCTTGACTTTCTCTCTATGTGTCAGCTCATTTGTAGCTTCCATCTGTCAGCTTGACTTTCTCTCTAGGTGTCAGTTCATTTGTAGCTTCCATCTATCAGCTAGACTTTCTCTCTAGGTGCACTTCATTTGTAGCTTCCATCTATCAGCTTGACTTTCTCTCTAGGTGTCACTTCATTTGTTGCTTCTATCTATCAACTTGACTTTCTCTCCAGGTGTCTCCTCATCTGCTACCTTCCATCTATCAGCTTGACTTTCTCTCTAGGTGTCTGCTCATTTGTACCTTCCATATATCAGCTTGACTTTCTCTCTAGGTGTCACTTCATTTGTAGCTTCCATCTATCAGCTTGACTTTCTCTCTATGTGTCAGCTCATTTGTAGCTTCCATATATCAGCTAGACTTTCCCTCTAGGTGTCACTTCATTTGTAGCTTCCATCTATCAGCTTGACTTTCTCTCTAGGTGTCAGCTCACTTGTAGCTTCCATCTATAAGCTTGACTTTCTCTCTAGGTGTCACTTCATTTGTAGCTTCCATCTATCAGCTTGACTTTCTCTCTAGGTGTCAGCTCATTCGTAGCTTTCATCTATCAGCTTGACTTTCTCTCTAGGTGTCAGCTCATTTGTAGTCTATCAGCTTGACTTTCTCTCTAGGTGTCAGCTCATTCGTAGCTTCCCTATATCAGCTTGACTTTCTCTCTAGGTGTCAGCTCATTTGTAGCTTCCATCTATCAGCTTGACTTTCTCTCTATGTGTCAGCTCATTTGTAGCTTCCATCTATCAGCTTGACTTTCTCTCTAGGTGTCAGCTCATTCGTAGCTTTCATCTATAAGCTTGACTTTCTCTCCAGGTGTCTGCTCATTTGTAGCTTCCATCTATCAGCTTGACTTTCTCTCTATGTGTCAGCTCATTTGTAGCTTCCATCTATCAGCTTGACTTTCTCTCTAGGTGTCAGCTCATTTGTAGCTTCCATCTATCAGCTTGACTTTCTCTCTATGTGTCAGCTCATTTGTAGCTTCCATCTATCAGCTTGACTTTCTCTCTAGGTGTCAGCTCATTTGTAGCTTCCATCTGTCAGCTTGACTTTCTCTCTAGGTGTCTGCTCATTTGTAGCTTCCATCTATCAGCTTGACTTTCTCTCTAGGTGTCAGCTCATTCGTAGCTTTCATCTATAAGCTTGACTTTCTCTCTAGGATTGAATTGTAATTATCTCTTGTATCATGCTGTGCTACTGTTATTTTAATTTTAATAACCATCCAATACAAATACTACTACTACCACTACTACTACTACTACCACTACTACTACTACTACCACTACTACTACTACTACCACTACTACTACTACTACTACTACTACTACTACTACTACTACCACTACTACTACTACTACCACTACTACTACTACTACTACTACCACTACTACTACTACTACCACTACTACTACTACTACCACTACTACTACTACTACCACTACTACTACTACTACTACTGCTACTACTACTACTACTGCTGCTGCTACTACTATTACTACTACTACTACTACTACTACTACTACTACTGCTACTACTACTACCATCACCACCACACAACAACAACAACAACAACAACAACAACAACAACAACAACAACAACAACAACAACAACACAGCCATTCATGAACTATTGCATTAAAACACTTTATCCATTGTAAAGTTAGGAATTTCTTATACATAACACGTGACGGTATTTATGCCATACTCACTTACACCTGAGCTAAGTGGAGCTCGTAAAGGTGAAGTGCCTCTCCCAATGAAACAACATTCAAGCGACGATGTTCCAATGTTGAGAGAGGGAACCTCCACGTGTTAATTTTTTCAAATCATTTTGTACCGATGTCTAGATAATTATACGAGTCAGGATAATTATAATTCACATTTTCCAAGCAACTTAACATTTTAGCGCAGGAATCGACTTACACTGCCCGCCGTAGACACTGCTACTTCGCATGTTAAAATTTGCAGATGGATGACGTCATATATCCCCCACTCTCAATTTCAAGTATTGTAGTAAGCTTGTGATTGGCCGGCTGTCTTGCTAAAAGTACCGTGATCGGCTGGCGAAATTATTATGGAGGAGGAGGGCTGGGTGTAGACAAACACCTGTGTGGAGCCCAGCAAACACCAGGTTTTGACCTAATGTTGTTTCAATATTGGCCCACCACCAACGGCGCTGGACCAACATTGAAACAACATCGGGTCAAGTCCTCGTCTTTGCAGGGAGAACTGTCGGCATTTGGATACACGCGTACCGTCTGTGTCTGGTTGGAACAAGCTACACAGAGCTCTGTGTAGGATCGACTTTTCACCCCAGAATCTGCCGTCAAAAGTCATTCCCCGCACTGAAAAGGTTAAATAAACGGCGTCTACCTATAAAACAGGTATTCAAATGAAGAGGAAAAAGGTAGGATATCAGCGATACATGCTGTAAAAGATATTCAAATTATAAATATTTATAATGGTCGTAGACATATAACATAGGTATTCTGAAGCAGAAAGAGCTAAAGTTCTAAGACATTTATGATGACGTCAAATTGAAAAACCCTTTGATCTCCATGATTTATACAAAAATATTTAATGATGTTTTTAAGTGAATAACCCTCTGGTTACCATAGCATTTGTCAAATTGAGGTAGGCCTACTGCGAGTGATATTAATCAAATGGAAATTTGGTATCAATGACGATGAAATAAATCCATAATAAAATAGCTCCAACATAATTCAAAAATAATTTAATACACCTTAAACTTTATGACATAAATGATCTTGATGTTAGGACAACATCCAGCAAGGTATGTTCCGTCTGTGAACACCAGGCCTACTGGAGAATGAAATCACTAGGTAGATGATTCATACTTTTGCTTGTAATCACCCCATCTCACCCAGGGTCCTATATATCATATACATCCCACTACTGGAGAAACAAATTAAATATAAATGATCGCTCAGCTTATTTTTAGGCTCTGTATATCATTCACTGTGAAGCTTATCTGACAGCATCACGACCGCCCTGTAGTAACCCCATCTAATACGTGACATTAAACCAATCTCAGTTTATGATGGCCCAGCGTCTTGATGGAAGACTAGCTATAAACCGACATTGGCTCAACATCTGCTGCGTGCAAGGAACCCTATTCCATCTCATTCAGGGTGCTACATATCACATACATTCCACTCAGGCCAGCGACACGCGACTGGACAAGCAGTCAAACTGCCAGAAAAAGAGTTATTGATCAGATAAACCTGGGACGTTTTCTGAATATGACCCTCACACACACCAGATTAACGTTTTATAATAAGTAGCAGGCCTGAGGCAGAGTACTGGTCTGGAATCTTATTATTTTCAAAGTTATCCACCCTGGACATCTACCTCGTTCTCTTCCGGGTTACATGATACAAATTGGAACGAGCTAGTAGTGGGCGAGTTTGAGATGGGGCAAGATGGTGGGGTGGTGAAATGGTTTTGGGGCGACCTGGCTGTATCTCATTCCACCAAACATTAGATATTGATCCGAAATTATTATAATACTGGTCTATCGTCTACGACGCTTAGCCAAAATTATAACGTTTCTTCAAAGCTGAAGTTACAGGTAATATTGCCAAGTTGTGTCGCTAGTTAGAAATATTGAATAGTTCTGGGGAAATTACTTGGTAAATTTCCCGATAAAATATGAAATTTCTAATTGACAGCCAGGTTTAAATACAAGTCTGGCTCTCAAGTAAATGGTGTGATTCCAATCGAGAAATATCACCGCGAAAATCAGCTTCTCTGGAACTTTTATATATATTTTAAAGCCGTGGATGTATGAGATGACATGGTCTGCAATATTGGAAGAGAAACAAATGTAATGCCTATGACCTTTTCAATAAATAGACAAAGTTTAAAAAGTTGTAGCGCTATGGCAATTATATGATAAAACAGCCAGCCTTGTCCAGTCTCTGTAGGCTACAACAAACGTTAATCTAATGTTGGGTTATTGTTGGCCAAACGTCGCAGACTAATCGGATACCCACCAGGTATTGTGTTTACTGGGCCAGATACCATGAGATGGCACGATGCTTCTCCATCGAGTCACACGCCATCTGTTACGGATTGCCTAGAAGATCTGTAATAGACAAAATAAAACACAAAACATTCAAATTGCCATCTTGTTTCTCTTTTCACAACAAATCAATACACACACAATCTTATGATTCACAATATATCTGAACATCCTGTATAAGTCACTACACAAACAATCTTGGGACTCACAATGTATATTATTATTCTGTAACGCCATCTATGTGTACACTGATGGCACATTGATTGTCCTTCGTTCATTATTTAGTCTTTTTGTTTTTCTGACCTTATGGTGTCTGCTATAAGTGATATTCAACACACGTACATCAGAGTCAGCAGGCCACCACGAAGTGACAACCAACAAATGGTAATTGACCTTCTTTTATTCTCGACGTCTCCCTGGGACGAGTATGAAGTGAAGAATGCTAGATATTCTATACCTTTACATTCACACCTTGAGGTATATCAGACCACCACAGCCCAGAACAACATTATTCTGGGGAATTGCTGCATTTTCTCTTTCGTTTTTTATTACGTGCGGCTGTAACAAACACTGAAAATGATTAATAAGTCATAGAGTGTTTTAAGTCGAGATTCTGGAAATAGGAGAGACCAATTACTGCATTTTCTCTTCCTTTTTTGCAACAAACACTAGAAAATGTCTTAAGTCGAGAGTCCGGGAAATGGATTGTAAAAGACACATGGACTAGAAAACTACAATAAACTTTGTTTTCAGTCAAGACTCTCAAATCCATTGTATTTGGAAATATATTTAAATGTCTTTAGTGGAAGACAGAGTTAGTGCATTTTTGTACAAATACTCTAATTATAGTTAGTTTTGCTTTAAGGAATAAAGAAATATTTCTGTATTTGTGATTGAATATTGCTTTACGTCGCTTCCTGTACAATCATGGCAATATCGCGACAGAAGGAAGGCCGAAGCCAGACTAGACTAGGCCCTACTATTAATTCGAACAACTTCAATGGTTCTTTATAGTGCACAGTACTAAATGCAGCACTGTACATTCCATGCCCTTGAACAATTTGGAGCACTGTATATGCACAACCACCATGGCAAATATCCGGCCCGACCGGGATTCAAAGCTGATTCAAACCTCCAGGTTACAAGCCCCTGTCGATACGAATGAGCCATCGAGGACGGCCAGATGTGTGTGCAATAATTATAAGCATTGTGTCAAACTCAGACAATATATATATGTCTTTTTACATGCTGTGTAAAGTGATCCGTGGCCAAATATTACATTTGCAAAGCATACTTATCAGAATTTTAACTGGAGGCTACATTTACGTGCTTTACAGTCTGTCCATGGGTCTCTTTATACATCTGACATTTTGCTGTATTCTTGTCTCTTTGTATTAATTAGCAGAATATATAGCTGTGGAAAAACTAGATGATTAATTGCAACTCGATTTGTACAAAGCAAACTGTTCACTATTGTGACGTGACTGTGTTTGATAAACCAGGCTAACATTTAACCCTTATAGCGCGGGGATAGACTTTAGTCGACAGAATCTGACGTCTGTAGACGTCAGATTCTGTCGACTGAAGTCTGTCCCTGCACTGTAAGAGTGATACTATTTCTAATGGCCGTAGACCCATACCATAGGTATTCAAATGAATCAGAGTGAGCTAATTGAGATATTTATGATTATTTCAAATTGAAAAAACCCTTTGATTGCGATGTTTTTTACAATTTAATTCAGCGCTTTAAGGGTTAAGGGACAATCGTGGCCTAAAAAGCCAAAAGACGGTAACTACATAGTTGACAAGTTACAATGTTTTTACTTTGCTCCACAGAAGAAATGTGATGTAATGTAATCACAATGTAGCTTAGTTGTCGCAGATAATTAATTAAATTTCCGAACCGCTATTTTGTGACATGCAATCATCTAAATCAAGGAAATTTTATGGGATGTATTTATTTAGCCTGTTTTTATTTGCAGTGGAAACTACGCCAGTACTTTGATAAACAGTGCGTGTCTGCTTTGCAATATGATCTAATTTGATTGCATCACTTTTATTGTTTTGGGGATAAAAAATATCCATATCTAGGCCTTTTTGTGATTATCAGTCTATCCCGTTTCTTCTTCTGAGCGTCTACGGCGCTGGTCCAACAATAAAACGACATTGGGGCAATGTCTAGTGTTTGCTGGACTGTTAATAGTGTTATTGCTGCTGCTGCTGCTGCAAGATCAGCAGCATCAATGGACAATCTGCTCTACTGCTGCTGCTGCCGCTTCTACTGTTTCTGCTGCTGCTGCTGCTGATGATGATGATGATGATTATGATACTGCTGCTGCTGCTGCTGCTGCTGCTGATGATGATGATGATGATGATTATGATGCTGCTGCTGCTGCTGCTGCTGCTGCTGATGATGATGATTATGATGATGCTGCTGCTGCTGCTGCTGCTGCTACTGCTGCTGCTGCTGCTGCTGCTTCTGCGCGCTTGCAGCTGGTGCTGTTTCTGCTGCTGCTGAAGCTGCTATTGTTGGTGGTATTGCTGCAGAGTAAAAACATTTGTAGTGGCACCATAAATCAACAGCAACATCAGCAGCAACAGCAACATTGTTTCCTTTCCCGAGATTCGCAGCTCAGAAACCCATGGCAGCCACAGCAGGTAATTTAAATGGCGTTAATGGCACCAATAAGCACCTGCTGTTGTTCAAGAGCATCCATGTCACATCAGATGATCACGGTAAGCAGTGACAGCTGGTGACACAGCCACCTCAGATGATCACGGGAAGCAGTGACAGCTGGTGACACAGCCACCTCAGATGATCACGGGAAGCAGTCACAGCTGGTGACACAGCCACCTCAGATGATCACGGGAACCAGTGACAGCTGGTGACACAGCCACCTCAGATGATCACGGGAAGCAGTGACAGCTGGCTATACAGCCACGTCAGATGATCACGGGAAGCAGTCACAGCTGGTGACACAGCCACCTCAGATGATCACGGGAAGCAGTGACAGCTGGTGACACAGCCACCTCAGATGATCACGAGAAGCAGTCACAGCTGGTGACACAGCCACCTCAGATGATCACGAGAAGCAGTCACAGCTGGTGACACAGCCACCTCAGATGATCACGGGAACCAGTGACAGCTGGTGACACAGCCACCTCAGATGATCACGGGAAGCAGTCACAGCTGGTGACACAGCCACCTCAGATAATCACGGCATTGTCCTGGTAACCGCTGGATCCGGTCTCGTTATCTCCGACGCTGACCCAACGTTGACCCAGCATTGGGTTGATGTATTGTGTTTAATGGCACCAATAAGCACCTGCTGTTGTTCAGGAGCATCCATGTCACATCAGATGATCACGGGAAACAGTCACAGCTGGTGACACAGCCACCTCAGATGATCACGGGAAGCAGTCACAGCTGGTGACACAGCCACCTCAGATGATCACGGGAACCAGTGACAGCTGGTGACACAGCCACCTCAGATGATCACGGGAACCAGTGACAGCTGGTGACACAGCCACCTCAGATGATCACGGGAACCAGTGACAGCTGGTGACACAGCCACCTCAGATGATCACGGGAAGCAGTGACAGCTGGTGACACAGCCACCTCAGATGATCACGGGAACCAGTCACAGCTGGTGACACAGCCACCTCAGATGATCACGGGAACCAGTGACAGCTGGTGACACAGCCACCTCAGATGATCACGGGAAGCAATCACAGCTGGTGACACAGCCACCTCAGATGATCACGGGAAGCAGTGACAGCTGGTGATACAGCCACCTCAGATGATCACGGGAACCAGTGACAGCTGGTGACACAGCCACCTCAGATGATCACGGGAAGCAGTCACAGCTGGTGACACAGCCACCTCAGATGATCACGGGAACCAGTGACAGCTGGTGACACAGCCACCTCAGATGATCACGGGAAGCAGTGACAGCTGGTGACACAGCCACCTCAGATAATCACGGGAACCAGTGACAGCTGGTGACACAGCCACCTCAGATGATCACGGGAAGCAGTCACAGCTGGTGACACAGCCACCTCAGATGATCACGGGAAGCAGTCACAGCTGGTGACACAGCCACCTCAGATGATCACGGGAACCAGTCACAGCTGGTGACACAGCCACCTCAGATAATCACGGGAACCAGTGACAGCTGGTGACACAGCCACCTCAGATGATCACGGGAACCAGTGACAGCTGGTGATACAGCCACCTCAGATGATCACGGGAACCAGTGACAGCTGGTGACACAGCCACCTCAGATGATCACGGGAAGCAATCACAGCTGGTGACACAGCCACCTCAGATGATCACGGGGAGCAGTCACAGCTGGTGACACAGCCACCTCAGATGATCACGAGAAGCAGTGACAGCTGGTGACACAGCCACCTCAGATGATCACGGGAACCAGTGACAGCTGGTGACACAGCCACCTCAGATGATCACGGGAACCAGTGACAGCTGGTGACACAGCCACCTCAGATGATCACGGGAACCAGTGACAGCTGGTGACACAGCCACCTCAGATGATCACGGGAAGCAATCACAGCTGGTGACACAGCCACCTCAGATGATCACGGGAACCAGTGACAGCTGGTGACACAGCCACCTCAGATGATCACGGGAAGCAGTCACAGCTGGTGACACAGCCACCTCAGATGATCACGGGAAGCAGTCACAGCTGGTGACACAGCCACCTCAGATGATCACGGGAACCAGTCACAGCTGGTGACACAGCCACCTCAGATAATCACGGGAACCAGTGACAGCTGGTGACACAGCCACCTCAGATGATCACGGGAACCAGTGACAGCTGGTGATACAGCCACCTCAGATGATCACGGGAACCAGTGACAGCTGGTGACACAGCCACCTCAGATGATCACGGGAAGCAGTCACAGCTGGTGACACAGCCACCTCAGATGATCACGGGAACCAGTGACAGCTGGTGACACAGCCACCTCAGATGATCACGGGAAGCAGTGACAGCTGGTGACACAGCCACCTCAGATGATCACGGGAAGCAGTGACAGCTGGTGACACAGCCACCTCAGATGATCACGGGATGCAGTCACAGCTGGTGACACAGCCACCTCAGATGATCACGGGAACCAGTCACAGCTGGTGACACAGCCACCTCAGATGATCACGGGAACCAGTGACAGCTGGTGACACAGCCACCTCAGATGATCACGGGAACCAGTGACAGCTGGTGACACAGCCACCTCAGATGATCACGGGAACCAGTCACAGCTGGTGATACAGCCACCTCAGATGATCACGGGAAGCAGTCACAGCTGGTGACACAGCCACCTCAGATGATCACGGCATTGTCCTGGTAACCGCTGGATCCGGTCTCGTTATCTCCGACGCTGACCCAACGTTGACCCAGTATTGGGTTGATGTATTTTGTTTGCTGGGTAATTTACAGACATAGCACTTGCAGATACTCATTGCTATAACGTCATAATGGCATAACGAGGGCGTATCATATTCAGATTCACATTCTTATGTCAAACTGTTAGCAGAGATTCAATATCGTCATAATGGCATATGGTTACGGTGTAGCTACGTCATGTAGCTGAGATATATGACGTCATAATTTGATAACGCCGAATCCAATTACCATCAGTTGTCATTGAGGTTAAGGTAGGATTATGTCTAGTTTTGTCTTGGGTATTAGTGTATGCTAGTATGTTTTGTCTTGGGTATTAGTGTATGCTAGTATGTTTTGTCTTGGGTATTAGTGTATGCTAGTATGTTTTGTCTTGGTATTAGTGTATGCTAGTATGTTTTGTCTTGGGTATTAGTGTATGCTAGTATGTTTTGTCTTGGGTATTAGTGTATGCTAGTATGTTTTGTCATGTTTGCTAAGGTATTAGTATGTTTTTTTCATGGACATTAATGTAGGTCTATGGCTATATGTCATGGTTGTTAGAGTATGTTAGTATGTTTTGTTGTGCAATGCAATGCAATGCAATGCAATGCTATGCAATACAATACAAAGATATGCAATGCAATGCAATGGAATGCAATAGAATGCAATGCAATGCAATGCAATGCAATGCAATGCAATGCAATGCAATGCAATGCAATGCAATGCAATGCAATGCAATGCAATGTATCCGTGTCTGGTCTTAGTGAGTTATGGTGGTGTTTTTGAGATGTGCATTAAGTTAATCTTCTGAGATAGTGGGTGAAACTGGCCTCATTTCACTTTCTGCATCTTCTAACATTATCTATTCAGACCTGGCTTTCTTCACTTTGTACCAATCTTATCACTCTCAGGCCACTGAGAGGCAACTGGCAACGTCGTCAAAGTGTCTAAACATAATGGAAAAAAGCTGTTACTGATGAGATCTCTGAACAGCTATTTTAGTTTGTTTAGTGGGGTCGTAGCCAGTCTTAGCATGTGGTCCATGGTGTGTACTTGGCGGTTTGTTTAGTGGGGTCGTAGCCAGTCGTAGCATGTGGTCAAGGGTGTGAACTTGGCGGTTTGTTTAGTGGGTCGTAGCCAGCCATGGCTGGTCGAGATCTCCTCCCACGTTGATGTGGAATGTCAGTGATGTGATGGTATATATTCTATCAGCGTCCCCGATATGATAATAGCAACACAATACAATGCATCGTAGTGCAATGCAACAGAGTTTACTGTACGCAATGCAACGTAGCACTGCGCAATGGAATTTAAGGCAATGCAGTACACCATAAAGACAATATGACGCGATGCAGTGTAATAAGAAACTTTTGTATAATGTCTTCTTGGAGCTGGGTTCACGCAGCTAACCGTATGTATCATTCATACATTCATTTATTCCTTCATTCCTTCATTCCTTCATTCCTTCATTCATTCATTTATTCATTCATTCATTCATTCATTCATTCATTCATTCATTCATTCATTCGTTCATTCGTTCGTTCGCTCGTTCATTCATTATTTTCTTCATTCATTCATTCATTCATTCATTCATTTATTCATTCATTCATTCATTCATTCATTCATTCATTCATTCATTCGTTCTTTCGTTCGTTCTTTCATTCATTCGTTGATTCGTTCGTTCGCTCGTTCGTTTTTTCATTCATTCATTCATTCATTCATTCATTCATTCATTCATTCATTCATTTATTGATTCATTTGTTCGTTCGTTCATTCATTCGATCATTCAACCTACACTATTTGAATAAGTATGGCGGTTTTTTATGACACTGTGATGTAATATTCTTCCTTATATTATAACAATGCTGGTGCAGTGTTATCCCATTATCTGCGACCCTAGACCAACATCAAGCCAACATTGGATCACTGTACTTGACGCTTCCTCATTGAATCACAATGATCACCTACTTGAAGTGTATATTGAAAGCCCACTTTTTGTTCTCTATTCGTAGTTTCGTTCTTTGTTCTTTAGCCCTTGTCCTTTTTGTGCTATTAGACAGCACACTGAGGAGAGACAACCAACAAATGATATTTACAAGCGTTTATTCCAGAATGCTTCGCTGGGAGGAGTGGGAACTGGAGAGTGAGGGGATTTTACTTACGTCTTTTTCTGCACATTGTGGCAATAACGCGATATAAGGAAGTTTGAAGTCATGATGGAATGACTTTAAGGTGTTTTATTTTGAGTGAGAGAGTGAGTGAGTGAGTGAGTGAGTGAGTGAGTGAGTGAGTGAGTGAGTGAGTGAGTGAGTGAGTGAGTGAGTGAGTGAGTGAGTGAGTGAGTGAGTGAGTGAGTGAGTGAGTGAGTGAGTGAGTGAGTGAGTAAGTGAGTGAGCTTTGTGTTTATTACCTTGTAAGACGAAGAAGTTTCATTTTCCTAGTCATAATGCAAACTTAAATTATTTTTAATTTTTCAACTCATCTCTCATGATTTGTTGTACATGAAAAATGACAATTATTCCTACAAATATAATATTATCAATAATAATATGTAGGCCTATAAATTCGGTTCGCCACATCTTACAAATAAAAATGGACGATGCTTTTTAGCTGACTGAAGTTACACAAATATTAATTCAAGGGTGTTTTTTCTAGTATACATAATTTCATGGATTTACACGGCTATGCCAGAGTCATCTGTCACGGATTTCATGGATTTACACGGCTATGCCAGAGTCATCTGTCACTGTAGTTTATGATGCTCTGGATTTACACGGCTATGCCAGAGTCATCTGTCACTGTAGTTTATGATGCTCTGGATTTACACGGCTATGCCAGAGTCATCCGTCACTGTAGTTTATGATGCTCTGGATTTACACGGCTATGCCAGAGTCATCTGTCACTGTAGTTTATGATGCTCTGGATTTACACGGCTATGCCAGAGTCATCCGTCACTGTAGTTTATGATGCTCTGGATTTACACGGCTATGCCAGAGTCATCCGTCACTGTAGTTTATGATGCTCTGGATTTACACGGCTATGCCAGAGTCATCTGTCACTGTAGTTTATGATGCTATATATTTACACGGCTATGCCAGAGTCATCGGTCACTGTAGTTTATGATGCTATGGATTTACACGGCTATGCCAGAGTCATCTGTCACTGTAGTTTATGACGCTCTGTATTAACACGGCTATGCCAGAGTCATCTGTCACTGTAGCTAGTTTATGATGCTCTGTATTAACACGGCTATGCCAGAGTCATCTGTCACTGTAGCTAGTTTATGATGCTCTGTATTAACACGGCTATGCCAGAGTCATCTGTCACTGTAGCTAGTTTATGATGCTCTGTATTAACACGGCTATGCCAGAGTCATCTGTCACTGTAGTTTATGATGCTTTTGGGAATGTCAGAAGAAATAACGCTCGAAACATTATGACAGATGCTGCTTCTCTGGAGTATATCCATAAAAAAAACAAATAACAGATACAATATCTATAATCTACTTGAATCAGTCAGCTACACTAGCTGAGCATTTTCTTGGAGTATTCTCTACGTCGTGTATTTATAATACTAAATACAGAATGTTGTGTACACTCTTTATTATGTATGTGTAATATTAAATTCATTTATTCATTCATTCATTCATTCATTCATTCATTCATTCGCTCGTTCGCTCGTTCTTTCATTCATTCGTTTATTCGTTCGTTCGCTCGTTCGTTTTTTCATTCATTCATTCATTTATTGATTCATTTGTTCGTTCGTTCATTCATTCAATCTTTCAAGACACCTACACTATTTAAATAAATATGGCATTTTTTATGACACTGTGATGTAATATTATTCCTTATATTATAACAATGCTGGCGCAGTGTTATCCCATTGTCTGCGACCCTAGACCAACATCTAGCCAATACTGGATCACTGTACTTGACGCTTCCTCATTGAATCACAATGAACACCCACTTGAAGTGTATATTGAAAGACCACTTTTTGTTCTCTATTCGTAGTTTCGTTTTTTGTTCTTCAGCCCTTGTCCTTTTTGTGCTATTGTTAGACAGCACACTGAGGAGAGACAACCAACAAATGATATTTACAAGCGTTTATTCCAGAATGCTTCGCTGGGAGGAGTGGGAACTGGAGAGTGAGGGAATTTTACTTACGTCTTTTTCTGCACATTGTAGCAATAACGCGATATAAAGAAGTTCGAAGTCATGATGGAATGACTATTAAGTGTTTTATTTTGAGTGAGTGAGTGAGTGAGTGAGTGAGTGAGTGAGTGAGTGAGTGAGTGAGTGAGTGAGTGAGTGAGTGAGTGAGCGAGCGAGCTTTGTGCCTATTACCTTGTAAAACGAAGAAGTTTCATAACGCAAACTTAATTTTTTACAATTTTTCAACTCATCTCTCATCATTTGTTGTACATAAAAAATGACAATCATTTCTACTAATATAATATTATCAATAATAACATGTATAAATTCGGTTCGCGACATCTTACAAATAAAAATGGACGATGTTTTCAGCTGACTAAAGTTACACAAACATTAATCAAGGGTGTTTTTCTAGTATAATTTTATGGATTTACACGGCTATGCCAGAGTCATCCGTCACTGTAGTTTATGATGCTCTGTAATAACACGGCTATGCCAGAGTCATCTGTCACTGTAGTTTATGATTCTCTGGATTTATACGGCTATGCCAGAGTCATCTGTCACTGTAGTTTATGATTCTCTGGATTTATACGGCTATGCCAGAGTCATCTGTCACTGTAGTTTATGATGCTATGGATTTACACGGCTATGCCAGAGTCATCCGTCACTGTAGTTTATGATGCTCTGGATTTACACGGCTATGCCAGAGTCATCCGTCACTGTAGTTTTTGATTCTCTGTATTAACACGGCTATGCCAGAGTCATCTGTCACTGTAGTTTATGATGCTCTGGATTTACACGGCTATGCCAGAGTCATCTGTCACTGTAGTTTATGATGCTCTGTATTAACACGGCTATGCCAGAGTCATCTGTCACTGTAGCTAGTTTATGATGCTCTGTATTAACACGGCTATGCCAGAGTCATCTGTCACTGTAGCTAGTTTATGATGCTCTGTATTAACACGGCTATGCCAGAGTCATCTGTCACTGTAGCTAGTTTATGATGCTCTGTATTAACACGGCTATGCCAGAGTCATCTGTCACTGTAGCTAGTTTATGATGCTCTGTATTAACACGGCTATGCCAGAGTCATCTGTCACTGTAGCTAGTTTATGATGCTCTGTATTAACACGGCTATGCCAGAGTCATCTGTCACTGTAGCTAGTTTATGATGCTCTGGATTTATACGGCTATGCCAGAGTCATCTGTCACTGTAGCTAGTTTATGATTCTCTGTATTAACACGGCTATGCCAGAGTCATCTGTCACTGTAGCTAGTTTATGATGCTCTGTATTAACACGGCTATGCCAGAGTCATCTGTCACTGTAGCTAGTTTATGATGCTCTGTATTAACACGGCTATGCCAGAGTCATCTGTCACTGTAGCTAGTTTATGATGCTCTGTATTAACACGGCTATGCCAGAGTCATCTGTCACTGTAGCTAGTTTATGATGCTCTGTATTAACACGGCTATGCCAGAGTCATCTGTCACTGTAGTTTATGATGCTTTTGGGAATGTCAGAAGAAATAACGCTCGAAACATTATGACAGATGCTGCTTCTCTGGAGTATATCCATAAAAAAAACAAATAACAGATACAATATCTATAATCTACTTGAATCAGTCAGCTACACTAGCTGAGCATTTTCTCGGAGTATTCTCTACGTCGTGTATTTATAATACTAAATACAGAATGTTGTGTACACTCTTTATTATGTATGTGTAATATTAAATACAGAATGTAGTGTATACTCTATATTGTGTGTGTGTAATATTAAATACGGAATGTAATGTACACTCTATGTCGTGTATTTATAATATTAAATACGGAATGTAGTGTACACTCTATATTGTGTATATATAATATTAAATACGAAATGTAGTGTACACTCTATATTGTTTATGTGTAATATTAAATACGGAATGTAGAGTATACTCTACATTATGTATGTGGAATATTAAATACAGAATGTAAAAAATACTCTTTATTGTGTTTGTGTAATATTAAATAGAGAATGTAGAGTATATTCTATGCTTTGTAATATGAAATTTAAAAATATTACAGAATATAGATAATTGTTTTTATTGTATTGAGTCCTGAAAGTCGATGTCAGATCTGATGCGGTACATAGCTAATCAATCTATAGCTAATATAAATAATAATTAGATGAGCATTAAAACCCAGCGACCACCTGCGTAACCACCTGCGTAACGACCTGCGTAACTAGCTGCGTAATCACCTGCATAACCACCTGCGTAACCACCTGCGTAACCATCTACGTAATCACCTGCGTAACGACCTGCGTAATCACCTGCGTAGCCACCTGCGTAATGACCTGCGTAATGACCTGCGTAACAACCTGCGTAACCACCTGCGTAACCACATGCATAACTAGCTGTGTAATCACCTGCGTAACCACCTGCGTAACCACCTGCGTAACGACCTGCGTAACCACCTGCGCAACCACCTGCATAACCACCTCCATAACCACCAGCGTAATCACCTGCGTAACGACCTGCGTAATCACCTGCGTAACCACCTGCGTAATGACCTGCGTAATGACATGCGTAACCACCTGCGTAACCACCTGCGTAATCACATGCGTAACGACCTGTGTAACAGCGTGTTACGTCACACAGGAAACGCCCTGGGTGTACAGCTAGACAAAGGCGTGGTGTGGAGAATATATGACATGATATGGTTTATCTCTATATATAGTGCAATATGTACAACATGTGCGGTGTCTGAGCGAGGAACAGGATGATATTTCCATTTTAATACAGCAGTTTATAACATATGCAGATAATAACAGTTTATTTTACAAATTTTCAAACACTTCAAGTCCAAAATAAACCAATATAGCTAGATTATCAATAGTTTTACTGTGTGCATATATTATGATAAGCATCCCCTTAGGGTTGAAAGGGTGTATCCGTCACTTTGTGAAGTAGGGTATGCACTCTTTGAATTCGAAGGCAGCAATTTGTCGTCCAAGAATTAAATCATCTTTGTACATAGAGTGATGTATCGAATGAACCATTTGTGCGGCAAATTATTGGCCATTAAATGGTTCCATGGAGATAAGCCCCTGCAGATTCTGCTGTGGTGTCCATCGTCAGACTATAAACCATGAACACAGAGAGACGCGGTTGATATACACAGTGGCGCACCGAGAATAAATCGAGGGGGTCAAGCAGCAGGGGTCTGAGCGGCCCACGGAACCTAAATCACTGTCAGATTGTCTACTGTGAATTCTGAGCAGTTTCTTGTTGGGGCATGGCCCAATGTGTGAGATGGGCTGCTGCCGATAAACGTCTGATAGCGAAAACCACAGCACAAAGTGTGATATAGGATGATACCGATATATGTCTCATAGTGAAAACCACTGCACAGAGTGTGATATAGGCTGATACTAATATACGTCTCATAGTGGAAACCACTGCACAGAGTATGATATAGGCTGATACCGATATAGTCTGTTAGTGAAAACCGCAGCACAGAGTGTGATATGGCCTGATACCGATATACGTCATATGGGCTGATACCGATATACGCCTCATAGTGAAAACCACAGCACAGAGTGTGATATGGACTGATACCGATATACGTCTTATAGTGAAAGCCACAGCACAGAGTGTGATATGGACTGATACCGATATACGTCTCATAGTGAAAACCACTGCACTGAGTGTGATATAGGCTGATACCGATATACGTCTCATAGTGAAAACCACTGCACTGAGTGTGATATAGGCTGATACCGATATACGTCTCATAGTGAAAACCACTGCACTGAGTGTGATATAGGCTGATACCGATATACGTCTCATAGTGAAAACCACTGAACAGAGTATGATATAGGCTGATACCGATATACGTCTTATAGTGAAACCACTGTACAGAGTGTGATATGGGCTGATACCGACATACGTCTCATAGTGAAATTCACAGCACAGAGTGTAATATGGGCTGATACCGACATACGTCTCATAGTGAAATTCACAGCACAGAGTGTAATATGGGCAGATGCCGACATACGTCTGATAGCGAAAACCACAGCACAGAGTGTGATATAGGCTGATAGCGATATACGTCTCATAGTGAAATTCACAGCACAGAGTGTGATATGGGCTGATACCGACATACGTCTGATAGCGAAAACCACAGCACAGTGTGTGATATAGGCTGATAGCGATATACGTCTCATAGTGAAACCACAGCACAGAGTGTGATATAGGCTGATACCGATATACGTCTCAAAGTGAAATTCACAGCACAGAGTGTGATATGGGCTGATGCCGATATACGTCTCATAGTGAAAGCCACAGCACAGAGTGATATGGGCTGATACCGATATACGTCTCCTATTGAAAACCACAGCACAGAGTGTGATATGGACTGATACCGATATACGTCTCATAGTGAAAACCACAGCACAGAGTGATATGGGCTGATACCGATATACGTCTCCTATTGAAAACCACAGCACAGAGTGTGATATGGACTGATACCGATATACGTCTCATAGTGAAAACCACAGCACAGAGTGTGATATAGGCTGATACCGATATACGCATCATAGTGAAAACCACAGCACAGAGTGTGATATATGCTGATACCGATATATGTCTCATAGTGTGAAATCCCCAGCACAGAGTGTGAGAATGTAAAATTAACGACAGTCCTTGAGAACAAACCGCTACTAATACAAAGTACAACACTACAGTAGGATATGGCAGCAGCCTACAATGGAAGCTTCTAGTTCTAAATATAGAGATCGTACCAAACAGGGAATCAGTGAGCCACACATTGTGCTTTTTATTCTGTAGAGATTTGACATTTCCAGTAGAGTAGAGCAGAGTGACAATCTAATGCTGACACATGAGTTGCTGCATATTACATGAGGTCCCTCCTGGACCCCAAGTAGTAGTCCATATATAAACGGATGTAGAATGGCACCAGGTGATCCTACTACCATTAACCTCCCAATCCTTACAAAGCTGAAATGTTTTCATATAAATCATGGAGACTAAAGGGTTTATTTCAATTTGAAATCACCATAAATGTCTTAGTTAGCTCTTTCTGCTTCATTTGAATACCTATGTTATAGGGTCTACGGCCATTATATATATTTTATTTCTTTCAGTGCGGGGCCCGTCTTTACACGTCAGAATCTGACGTCTACAAATGTACAAATATATCACACCTGATATATATAATGATGTCTCACACAATACAACATGTAATATTACAACCAAAAACACCCCTTTCTTCTATGTTGTAACTAGATCGTCTTTTTAATGTTTTCAATGAAACATCTTTATAATTTTGTCACTAAACTTCCGAATGATGTTAAGAGATCGTTATTATAATATAGTTGTTAAAACATAATTATAATGTTGTCACCAAAACATCGTTATAATTTTGTCACCAAAACATCGTCATAATGTTGTCACCAAAACATCGTTATAATGTTGTCACCAAAACTTCTTTCCAACGTTGTTATTATAATATTGTTGTTAAAACATGATTCCAGTGCTGTCATACAAGAGTTTTCAACGTTCTACACGAAATTTTGTTCCAATGTATATTTTACATCACAACTTATTCTGACGAGTGATTAATACGTTGTCATTGAATAATAATAAACAGTTTTTTTCTCAATTCGCAAATCAAATCATTTTTCAACGTTTTCGAACGTTCTATTCGACGCTGTTTCAACGTTTTTGTTTTGCTGTGGGTGGGGGGGGGGGGGGGGGGAGGGGCTCTCGTCCAATTTCTCTCGCTCTTTGCAGCTGCCCATTGAGTGAAGAAGAGAACAACACATTCAGCAGCTTATTCAGTGGGGATTTGGCGCTTCTGGTAGAGTCGTCCAGCGTGACAATCTAATAGTGACACATGAGATTCTGTATGTTAAATACATTCCCTCTCGGTAGATAACGCTTCCAGTAGAGGAGTCCATGATATTCTGCATGTTAAATACATTCCCTCTCTGTAGATAAAGCGGTCAGGACAGCGTGTAAGCGGATCTAGAATGGGATCAGTTCATCTCACAAGCATTAACCATCTCAACACTTTTAATACTAGACTGGTCGACAAAGAAACCATACTTCTCTGCAAAGTGAAGACGCAGTCGAATTGGAAAGTAATGCATTTCGGCTTTGCACGGGACAAGAGCAGTAGGTCTTTATATGCGTTTCATTACAATAAAATCCTATAATTACTTAGGTGTGCAAACTTCTTCACCAGGACCACTTCTACAATTTGTTATATATTCGAATACCGTAACCAGGATACACACTGTAACTTGGTGTTAGCACATCTCTACATGATAACTAGGGCTGGCCCCGGTGGTTCATTCGGTGGCAAAGTTGTAGCTAAAAACTGACGTACTGGGTTCGAGTCCCGCCCATGTTGTATGGTTTTGAATCGAGGTTGTGCATATGCAATGTTTCTAACTGTTCAAATGCTTGGGGTGTTAGACTTCCTTCTGTCGCGATATTGCCATAATCGTCCAGAAGACAACATAAAGCAATATTCACTCACTCATTCACCTAGAATAAGAGTGAATTATACATTTGAGCAAGTTTTTGAGTATCACAGCTATGACCAAACATGTGCTAGTGTATGACCTGAAGCAATTAATGACAGAATGTTACCTGAAGCAATTAATAACAGAATGTTAGGCCTACCTGTAGCAGTTAATAACAGAATGTTACCTGAAGCAATTGACAACAGAATGTTAACTGAAGCAGTTATTAGCAGAATGTTACCTGAAGCAATCAATAACAGAATGTTACTTGAAGCAGTTACAGACATCTCATTCCAAATAAAACACGAAGAGCTTGATTAAGCATTAAGTATTTAATACAAAATAATTAAATAAAATACTGTCAGGTTAATTTATTTGTATCGGCGCAGTCGAGATCTACAATAATGGAGGTTCTAGCATAATTAATATAATGGTAAGCAATTGACCTGACATGATTTAAATCAATAACAGATATTTATTTCCAAATCACACAAAATTAGCTCCACCATTTCATATGTATACGTGTTTGGCTTGTAACAATATAATAACTAGTTTCAAATTAAACAAGAATGGGTTTTTATTAATTATTTTCTATTTCTATGCAAAATTAATCAATGACATTTTGTGCCATTAATGTATGTTGGTCGGTGCATACGAGGTCTCTATGATAATCAGGAGGTTTTTATTAACAAAATAATATCCGTCTTGTTTCTAAATTGATTGAAAAGCTACTTAATGAATTGGCAACGTGATGGAACATATGAATGAATGAATGAATGAATGAATGAATGAATGAATGAATGAATGAATGAATGAATGAATGAATGAATGAATGAATGAGGGTTGTATGCCACGTGTGTGCATCTTTAGGCTGAATCGGGCCAGAAGAAAATCTTGAGGATGGGGGGATAAAATTCGAGCCCTGGCGGTCTCAGGCTGAGCACGCTACCTCTTGATCACGAAGACACCCCACAATACTGAAGCTTTGCGAGTGATCTGGGAAGAAACATTTGCTTCTTTGAAACCTCAATGCCAGAGCGGGGAACGCGGCCGGAATATGTAGGCTTGACCAAAATCTGCTAATTTTTGCGTGTTTAAATTTTCATTTTTTTTCAGTTGCGCTATTATAATAATAATTGACGCGAGATTCTTGAAATCGCGAAATTGTCCTTCTCGCGAAATTCGTGAAAAAATTAAAACCTTTCTAATATTACCAGATCTACAGTATATATACCTAACAATATAATCTTGTTGCATCTTTATCTCGTTATTTTTATTTTTGTATTTCTAGTTTTTTTTATATTGATATATATGTTTTCTTACCAGATATGATGTCACGATGTCTGGGAACCTGAGTTTAGATGTTCAGCATGCCTATCACCTACTCACCTTGTCCAGTCAGCTATGGGTGTATCTACCTCCAGTTATCATATTGCTAGGTAAGTTATATGTTATATGAGTTTAGATGTTCAGCACGCTTATCACCTACTCACCTTGTCCAGTCAGCTATGGGTGTATTTACCTCCAGTTATCATATTGCTAGGTAAGTTATATGTTATATGAGTTTAGATGTTCAGCACGCTTATCACCTACTCACCTTGTCCAGTCAGCTATGGGTGTATCTACCTCCAGTTATCATATTGCTAGGTAAGATATATGTTATATGAGTTTAGATGTTCAGCACGCTTATCACCTACTCACCTTGTCCAGTCAGCTATGGGTGTATCTACCTCCAGTTATCATATTGCTAGGTAAGTTATATGTTATATGAGTTTAGATGTTCAGCATGCCTATCACCTACTCACCTTGTCCAGTCAGCTATGGGTGTATCTACCTCCAGTTATCATATTGCTAGGTAAGTTATATGTTATATGAGTTTAGATGTTCAGCATGCCTATCACCTACTCACCTTGTCCAGTCAGCTATGGGTGTATCTACCTCCAGTTATCATATCGCTAGGTAATTTATATGTTATATGAGTTTAGATGTTCAGCACGCCTATCACCTACTCACCTTGTCCAGTCAGTTATGGGTGTATTTACCTCCAGTTATCATATTGCTAGGTAAGTTATATGTTATATGAGTTTAGATGTTCAGCACGCTTATCACCTACTCACCTTGTCCAGTCGGCTATGGGTGTATCTACCTCCAGTTATCATATTGCTAGGTAAGTTATATGTTATATGAGTTTAGATGTTCAGCACGCCTATCACCTACTCACCTTGTCCAGTCAGCTATGGGTGTATTTACCTCCAGTTATCATATTGCTAGGTAAGGTATATGTTATAAAATGAAATGACCCAGCAAACACAAAACATTTGGCCAAACATTTATAAAATGTTGGACAAACGTCGAAGACGTTGGGCTGGCGTTGTATAAATGTTATACGAATGTTTTGTGTTCGCTGGGGAATGGTGTTTTAGGCCACCTTCGTGCACATGTAGTCTAGACTGGGTCAGAAGAACCCCCTGAGGATGGTGCGATGAATTAGATGACACTGCTCTCCAGACACAGAATTCAAAATTCGAGCCCTGGCGATCTGAGGCCGAGCACGCTACGTCTCGGTCACGGAGGCTCTCCACAATATTCAATATATATTATTGTACTATTATTCGGATGTAAAGATGTTTCACATAGAAAAGATAACAGTGTCTGACTCAATACAGCATGCAGTATAAGAACTGGAAAAAAACGTTTGGAAACTCATCTGCAAAGTTTTCCAGCTGAAGCAATTATATATAGTTCCAAATTAAAAAAGAATGGATTCAGCCGTTTTATTAATTACTTTTTCTTTCCATATAAAATTATTCGGTGACATTTTTTCAAATTAATATATTTTGGTCGGTGCATGAGCTAGTTTTATCATAATTACAGCTGTTTTTATAAGTTATATGAGTTATATGCTATATGGTCTTCTCAATAAGTTGCAGATCTATCTCACTTTGATATATAGGATAAATAAAATTTGCATGTTACAGAGCTATAAATTGTATTTTCAAAAATATTCAATATATCAAATTTCACTATTGTATATAGCTCCTATTAATATTAATAAAAATAATATGTTTATTAACGTACTCGAAGTACAAAAGGTATATCATAAATATAGAAAAACATATCACAAATACAATGTGCAAATGATTCAGAAATTTTGTTATATGTAATAATTAGTGCATTAATGGCAACACACAAAAAAAAAATATTGCAAAGTGCGTCATTAGAAATTATTATTGCATTATTGCAACTAGTGAACAGACATGAAAAAAATCAAGTTTCATATATTCATAAAAAAAGTCTTATGTTCAAGTTCAAGTCGTTTATTCAGTATTAAATGGCTAGCGGTCCTAAGTACAACTATATACATATATAATATAAATGAGTTACAAAGGTGGTTGTAGATGTTTATAGCTACATCGCCCCTCATCTTGTGTCTGTTGTTTGGTATTTTGTGTGGTTATAGCCGTGTCGTCCTCTCCGAGGCCGTGGATTGATGTATTTACTTAACCCGAAAAATCCAACATGGCGGTGACTGAGAGCGATCCCGGCCCCAACCACCCAAAAATGTCCATAACTGTTTTAATGACTGTGCGACCTCTGAGCTGAGCATGCGGACTTGGAACTGAAATGCTACTGATTCTAAAAAAAATACTTTCGACCTGATTATTCGACCGGAAGTCTTATTATATATTACCGTCCAAAGAAATGTCCCACGATTTTGTACGCGGTCAATCTGTGGCTGACTGAGGCTAGTGTTGTCGTATGTCTTATTTTTGCCTCTGGGCGTAGTGTTGTCGATCTTAACATGATCCACGCCTGATGGTGGCGTCCTAATGAACGCTAATCATCATACACACCTATATAACAGGTGTCGCTACACCGCCCCCTCGTCATCTCGTGTTGTTATACTATACATATACATAATACCAGTAGGTGCTTAGACAAAACAAAACAACTTTACAGGAGGGGAAGTGGCGCAATGGGTAGAGAGTCTCAATGCCTCGCAAGTCATGCATGCGTCCCGGGTTCGAGCCCCGCTGATCCTGTGGGAGAAATAGCCTTCTTTCTTCGTCCTCAATGTGACTATGCGATCACGTTATTTGGAGGGCTATATGCATTAACATAACAGGAAAGACATCATAGCAATATATCCATACATCTGAGTCTACCTTAAGGCACTGTAGTGCCGCTATCAAGTAGCAACCTCACTATTCAAAATCAAACAAAAAACAATAGCTCTACAAAAGCACTAATGACTTTGATCATTCATGAAAACTAATTTCCAGAAATATGCTAAATATATACAATAATGGTTCACTGTAAATGGAAAAGACCGTAATTCTGACATTACCAACTGACACTCGTGACGTTTGCGTGTAATTTATATTGAAGCTTCTTATATAGGCCTACACACTCTAGCTAATCAGTTAAACTCTGGATGTGTAATAACACTTTTAATAATAACAGGTGTAGCAGTTTTCCATATATCTATATTTCTATATACATGATGTTATGTACTGATTTAGCGCATATTATATATTTGTCGGAAGATGGGTGCTGTTCTGACACAGGTGTGATTATGTCTTCTGTTACCTGGTGACGGCTTCCAGTGCCGACACCTGGGTGCATCTTTATGTGTCAAGCCCCAGAAGGCGGCCCAATTTTGATTCAAGGTTGGGCCAACGTCAGAGACGATGGCCCAATCTTGAATCAACATTAGTTGAAGTCATAAGATGTGACGTCATAATCTCCAATTTTGTGAAACTCAATAACCTTGATCTCCAATGTTTTCACCGAGCTAGTTAATAGAATGAAGTATGTATGAGGGGGTCTTACATAATATTGCTTTCACCTAGTGGCCATTTAAAAGGGTTTCCGGTGACGTCACTGCTTTTCACAGAAGAGGTGTATTCTGTGAAACTCAATAACAGTAATATGTTTCGTGTTTGTCAGGTTTGTATCGCTGTTATTCTACTACGCGGAGTCCACCCGAAATTATTTATTTAAAAAATACTCCACCTCCCCCCCCCCTCTCTGGAGTTTGAATGGTGGCCCCCGAAGTCTATAATTATATCCCGGTCTTGCTGGTTTATTAACTTTATTTCACACCTACATAACACGTGTCGTAATATCTCCGTGATATCATGTTGCTATGCTCCACACCTTTATGATACTGGCCCAGGAAAATCGATGACATGACACTGCCCTCCAGACAAATGATTCGAAATTTGAGCCCTGGCGGCGTGAGGCCGAGCACGCTACCACTCGGTCATGGAGGTTCCCCACAATACTGAGTTTTACGAGTGGATGGAGAAGAAACATTTTTGTTTCTTTCAAAACTTATTTATTTGACATTATACAAAATAAAACATACAATTTGATATAAAGCACAAATTTGTCGTGAGACCACTATTGAGACACTATGTGTCGCTCTCATGTGGCCACAATATTGAATCACTACGAGTGAGCGGGGAAGAAACAATTTGTAAACTTTTAGGTCAGAGTGGGGTTTGAACCCACGATCTCCGACATTCAGGCAGTATCAACCACCACTGCCCGGGACCCCGCCCTTCCACACCTGCATAACAAGACTTGTGGCATTCTATTTCTCCATGATGGTCTCCAGTTCTCCAACATTACAAAGTACACAGTCTCCCAGAGTTGCTTTAATGTTGGGTCAGCGTCGCAGTCAATGACACAACCTTAAACCGATAATGGGCCAGTATATATTTATATATAGTAATGCTGACCGTGACCGCAGGGCGTATCCCAGCCAACGCGAGACAATGAACCAATGTTGTTTTATGCCGGCCCACAGTTTGCGATGCTGGTCCAGCTTTGGGGAACACTTCCGTGATTGCTCATTATTAGCTTCTCGTGTGACAATAACAACACGTACACTGACCCAGTGTTGGTTTAATGCTGGGCCGGCGTCGCAGACGCTGGCCCAACCTTTAACCAACATTGGATCAACGTCTCGTGTTTACCAGGGCAGCAGGTGGGCGTATTCTAGCGCCAGTGTTTGCTAATTATTAGCTCCTCATGTGACAATGATCTGGACTCTGCCACGCAACGCGTACACTGATTTGTTGTCAGGCGTATTCTAGCGCCATTTATTACCACCTCATGCTGTAATAATACATAACACACAACGTAACATTCTCTGCCCAGCCATATAATACCTGGTGTCCGCTAATTGATGGGGAATATGGATTACACAACACTAACCCTATGAACACGCAGTACATAGCGCCCCTTGGATATGAAAGGGTGTATCTGCCACTTTGTATAGGACCAGATACACCCTTTCATATCCGGGGGCGAGTCATATATATATATATATAAAAATATATATATATATATATATATATATATATATATATATATATATATATACATATATATATATATTTTTTTCTTTTTATATTCTTTTATTATTCTTTTTGGCGAATATGAAGCACACAGGGTTTCCGCCAGGGGGAGGGGTCCGGACCCCCACCCACTCAGCACTCCAAGGGGGATATCCCCCCCCCTTTGTAAGCAAAGAAAATAAAAATATATTCCACATTTTTGTGTCATTTTTGTGTCATTTCAGTTATAATAGGACATTTTAAGCACTAGCACCACCAGACCCCCCACTCCTTTTGGCCCCCCACCCAAATATTCCAGGCGGAAACCCTGGCACATGTTATTTTTAGTATATATATTTTTTATATAATTCACATAATTGAAAATATTGAAGTCAATACACTTAATCGTCTCTCTTCGCATTGTCATCTTCCCACGCAAGGCTCAGCGTCTCGGTCTGCGACCTCGTGAGATGCCGAGCCTTGCGTGGGAATATTGTATCATGCCTGTCGCCTTATTGCCTACTCCTATAGTTTTCTTCTGATCTGTGTTTGCTTTTTCACATATTTGTATTTTACAATCGCGGTGCTTGTTTTTTGTAGTATTTTTCCACCTTTGATCTCAAATCTCCTCTACTTCGCTTTATAATAGGCCCAGTTAACAGTTAGCACCGTTTAACATCATTTTGTCTACGAGGCCTTTTCCACAGCTAAGAATGTAAAGCTCTGAGGGTTTTAACTGACTTAAAACACATACGACCATAATGTGAATCCTTCATAATCAACAGCTCGGTCACACCTGACTGATTATAGCACCATAGGCCTATGCCATGATAATTGTTCTGTACTTGATCAACAATAACTCTCCATTCCCGACTGAGAATGAAGTGGTCGGACAAAGAAAAAATTGTAGTGGTGTGTTTCAAGGGTGGTGAGTGAGTGAATACTGCTTCATGTCGCCTTCTGCGCAATCATGATAATATCACGACTGAAGGAAGCCCGAAGCCGACATTATGCCTTACCCTTTTCGATATGAAATGAAATAAATCGGGGTTCAGGCCATTTTTGTGCATATATAGGATAAACTTGGCCAGAAGAACCTCCCGAGGAAGGTGAGATCAGTGAGATGACACTGTCCTCCAGACACACGATTCGAAATTCGAACCAAGGAGGTCTGAGGCCGAGCACGCTACCTCTCGGTCACGAGTGGATGGGGAAGAAACATTTTTGTTTCTTTCAAACTACCGAGCGAAACAAACCACGAACTCTAGCGTGAAAGGCAGCAGTGCTAACCACTACCCTATGGGGCCCCCGCCCTTACCCGTTTCGAATGACAATATGTGTCATAGCCTCTTAATAAATCTATTTAATCAGATACAATTTCCTTTCTCCAACAGAACGATACAGAACGATACTTAGCCAGTGAACACAGCGGGTCGTTGACCAATTACAGTATTAATCCTTTCAGCCTGGGGACCAACTTTAAACGGCAGAATCTGATGTTTATGGACGTCAGATTCTGACGTCTAAAGTCGATTCCCGCACTAAAAGAGTAAAATATTTACAATGGCCGTAGATCCATAGCATAGGTATTCAAATGAAGCAGTAAGAGCTGACTAAGACATTTATGATCACTTCAAATTGATAATAACCATTTGGTCTCCATGGTTTATATAAAAATATTTCAGCGTTTTAACCCTTACAGTGCGGGGTTCGACAATAGACGTCAGAATCTGACGTTTACAAACGTCAGATTCTGACGTCTCTAGTCAAAGCCCGAAAAGAGTATGGTATTTATAATGGCGGTAGACATAGGTATTCAAATGAAGAGGAACGAGCTGACCAGGACATATATATGATGACTTTAAATTGAAAAATTCCGTACCTCTCTGGTTTCTATAAACATATTTCAACGTTGTATGGGTGAATAATGGAGCAGCGTCGCCGATAGTGGCCAACATTACTACAACAATGGGTTAATCTCCTCGATTTTCTGAGAAAACCTTAACCCATATCCTGCTAAGTGAATTTTTGCATTTTTCACCCACTTGAAGTTGTGTCTCGCTACCGCGATCCACAACTTCAAAGGGTGAAAATTACTTATATTTGTTCAATTTGAGATCAAACATTTGCAAATCTTGATATTTAAAAACACATTTCGTTTCCAATATCAGTGATCTGATCGACTTTTATAATAGGTTAAAAACGACACAAGTCGTGATCTGCAGGATAAGGGTTCGTATGCGAATGTATTTACAAGTAAAATTGGAATTTTATCAGTGATTTCATATATATATTGCACATTCGAAATTGTTGAGATTTTATTTAAAAATAGGACGTTGTATAATATGACACAACCTTTTAATGAACATAATTGAACATATGCTTTTTTGTATATTTATTCGGCCAAACTTGACTGGCTATTTCTCCTTCACTATTCGTCAGAATCACTTCAAATAATCACACACTACTCCTTAGATATAGAGGATTGCGCTATGACTTTTCTAGCTCGGGATAAATCTGGATCAATTCGGGATTTACAGGATATACATGGCAATAAAGGATTTCGGTTTTATTTAGTCCATTTTCAGGGCTTGTAACCCCTCGAGTTTTTTTTATATTTTTAACCTTTACTGTTACAATGCCTAAATATTTATGTACAGACCAAAGAGAACATTTTTTCCTTTTTTTTTTATTTCAAATGGTCATAAGTCGCGAATTGCTATCGCAATTCTCGACTTGTAGTGGATGAAGATGATTTGAAGTTGTTGAAAAATTAAAGAAAATTGCAATGTATAGGTAAGCCAGTTTCGTGGAAATTTTCATTCTAAAACCATTAGTTGTAGGAAAATTAAGTTTGTTTTCAGGGATGTAAAATGATGCTTTAATGCATCGAGAGGACTTAAAGAGTTAATACTTACAATAAGAGACGTGTTTTTCATTCTTATATACAAACTCTAAACGTCGACCCAATGTTGTTATAACATTGGGCCAGCGTCGCAGACGGTGGTACAGCATTACAACAATAGTGGGCCAAGTCTATTTTCTGGGCCTTGATAATTAAAATATGTTTACATAATGTTTCAATGTTGGCCCAGTATTAAAGAATGTGTTCCAGCTTTGAACCATGGTTGACTGTCTCGTGTTCGCCAGAAACCATTTGAGCCCTACATTCGAGAAATAACCTTTACAGCACTGATTATTTTTGTATAAACCATGGAGACCAAAGAGTTATTTTTAATTTGAAATCATCCTAAATATCTTAGTTAGCTCTTTCCGCTTCATTTAAATACCTACGTTATGGGTTCGCGGTCATTATAAATGTTTTTACTCTTTCAGTGCTGGGATCGACTGTAGACGTCAGATTTTGACGTCTAAAGTCGATCCCCGCACTCTAAGGGTTCCGCTGTGATGCTTCTATCTATATATGTAGCCAAAAGAGCAGCATTTCATGATCATTCTTAAAAGTGTGGCACAATTTAAAATTAAGACCGACAAATTCAAATGGCCAATCAATTAGTCATAGTGCAGAATGCTTAAACACGAAAATGGCTGACACAAAATGGTAACACGCACAAAACGTACGTCCATTCACTGTTATTTGTAGTCACAGTTAATCTATAGTATTCTTTGTTTTTCTAATTGAATTGTGTGGCAGCTTTTAAATTTGTATTTTTTGTTATCAATAGCATTATATCAGGTGTACCATATTTTGATTTTTCCTGAGCATAATTTCACCCAAAATCGCACTAAAGAGTGAAGATTCTTACGTATATATATGGTACATTTATGGTATGTATAGGCCTATAATATTTTAAAAAGAACCCTTCAGTGCAATTACCACGCAACCCCAGGAGAACCCTACTAGGGTTCTCCTGGGGCTGCATGGTAATAGTACTGAAGGGTTCTACAGAGCCTATATTGTTTAGAGTGTATGGGACGCCCGAATGGATTACATTTTCTATTTGTCTAAGATTAGAAGATTACAAGATTACTATAGATATGAATTTATATGCTACGTTATGGTAACCACATATTTTTCTGGGTATCCCAGCCAACATGAGATGCTGAGCCAATGTGGATTTATTGTCGGATTATTCCTTACACTCCACGATTTATCCCTTTAGCTGTAAGCCAAATCTCCCCAAACAATCGCGTGCCAAGGGCTGGTTTACAATAAATTTCTTTTTCTGTTGTCTTTCATAAATCCTTGCTTACATTATCCTGCCGCCTGTAGAGTAGCCAAGGGAGACACAGAGCAGTCTGTGCAAGACATGTCATTGTTCTCTATGGCTTTAGTTTTGCTGATAAATTATGAACAAGCTTTCCAACAAACACAAGGCATTGGTCCAATGCTGGTTTCATGTTGGGACAGCATCATAAACGGTGGGCCAGCCTTCAAATAACATTGCGTCAACGTCTCGTGCTGCCCTTGGAATGACGAATGCAGATTTGAAGCCTTGCTAATATGTCATACCTTATTATGCGTGTGGTGTACGTTGCTAATACGTAATATGTACAGTTATCACCCTATATTTCTGTTGTAGGTTGGGCTGGCAACGCGTTCTTGCATTATCTTGCTGTTGTAGGCTGGGCTGGCAACGAGTTCTTACATTATGTTTTTGTTGTAGGTTGGGCTGGCAAAGCGTCCAGCACAGCCATGCTGCTCAGAGCTCTGGGCATCACAGACTCTGTTTGTCTATGTTCTCACAATATGTTTCTGTTGTAGGCTGGGCTGGCAACGCGTCATGCATCCTCACATTACAGGCTCGTCCTTTCAGAGGTTCCAGTACAGCCATGCTCCTCAGAGCCCTAGCCATCACAGACTCTGTCTGTCTGGCTGTAGGACTCCTCCATCTGTGGCTGTGTGAGTTGGCGTCCTGGGACATCAGGAAGATGAGTGATGTATCCTGTCGTCTACACGTGTTTTTCACCTACCTCAGCGTCCACGTGTCGGCCTGGACTCTAGTCCTGCTCACGGCTGAGCGGCTCATCTGTGCCCTGTGTCCATTAGATGCCTCCAGACTGTGCAGTAAGCGGCGTGTTCTCACCGCCTGGTTGGTCTCCATGTTGGTGCTGGTGATCGTTAACGCCTGGTTCCACCTCGCAGGTACTCGTCTCGTTCACACTATGGTCACACAGGCTAACAGGACCATGGAGCTGACGAGCTGTGACCTGGCAGGAGATCAGGGTAGCTGGCTGAGGGAGTCCAGAGTCTGGGGGGACCTGTTACTCAGCTGTCTGCTCCCTGCTGTGTTCATACTGCCAGCTAATGCCGTGCTGGTGTGGCGGGTGGTGGTGCTGGCCAGGAAAAGACGCTCATTACAGAGAAGTAACAGTAACAGGCGATGTAGCATTGCCAAGAGTCCCGGGATTACATTGATGCTGGTCATGGCTTGCCTTATGTTCCTGCTAACCACACTACCTATCAATATATACATGCTGTATCAACAATACAGAGCTGAGAATGGTTTGATAGCGGCAGCTCGAGGAGAACTTCTATACACCCTGTTCAGCCTTCTCTATTACATCAACAATGCCGTCAACTTCGTGATTTATTTTCTCAGTGGTCCCGTTTTTCGTAAAGCTGCCTTAGAAGTGTTTTGTCCAAAGCGTCACAACCGCCGAAACATTCATTTTCTGAGCAGCTTTCGCCGCTCGACTGTCCAAAGAAGTCTCTTACAGGAATCTGTAAAACAAGTAACAGCCATGTGATATTTTCAAGGCCTAGGTCTAGACTGAAGAAGATAATGTACTTTGTAATACACATACAAAGTGGGGGGGGGGGGGAGAACACATATATCAAGTTATGATATTATCAGCTTTTGTAATTTTTAATAATATCCAATTTTCGAAAAAAATAATCAAACATAATTTTTGGTTTATCTCAGCCTCTGTGACTTATTTATCTTTGCTCACAAATGTCCCCAATACTCTCATTTAGTATTGATTCTCATTGTGACTATATGGAAGTAAACATAGTTAATTCCTGTAACACTTCGTTTTTGAGTAATCCATTCCAAGGAATCCAATCCAAGACAAAGTTAGTTACCCTTCAGTTCGGATTTAGCTTCATAGTGTGTTATGTACCACCGTTTTCAGAGCGTGTACAGATCTGAAGCACAGACAAATATTGTAAGCCAGTATGGGACGCCCAGATGAATTACATTTTCTATTTGTCTAAGATTAGAAGATTACAAGATTAGATTCTGGTACAATGTTGGGCCAACGTCGTTCGACCTTGGCACAACATTGTACCAGTATAGATGTATAGCCTCCGAGGGAGATAGTTAAATGTTATTCTAATAATAACATTAGCACATGATAAACAAATATCTCAGATAAAAATAGCATTCCACTATGTGTTCAGGGATAGGAAACATTGTATCATTGTATGTATTCATTTGTCAAGCATGTATCATTGTGTTATTATGTATCTTGTCAGACAATATTTTTGTAATACATTTTTGGAAATAAAAGATCATCTAGCTACAATCTATAGTCTAATGTACAGTCGGCATGCTCGCTTTGTGTGTCTGTTTGTGTATGCAGATTTATCGGGAATAGCATTATTTTAAAACAAATAATTTTGAATGCAAAAGTAGACATATAGTTGTAGTCTATTAACCCTTTCAGTGCGGGGACCGTCTTTATAAATACGTCAGAATCGGACGTACTGTAGATCTGGTAATATTCGCTTAATTTCGAATCTCGCGAGAAGGACAAATTCGCGAATTAAAGAACCGCGCGAAAATAATTATTATAATAGCGCTACTGAAAAAATTGAAAATTCGCTAATTTTAAACACCGTGAAAAGTTCCAAAATCTGAAATTACCGAAAATTAAAACACGCGAAAATTACCAGATCTACAGTAGGGGCCGATATAGAAAAAATTTTATAATAGCCGTAGACCCATAACATAGGTATTCAAATTAACTAGAAAGTCCTAACTGAGACATTTATGATGATTTCAAATAAAAAAATCTTTGATCTTCTTGGTTTTATAGAAAAATATTTACGCGTTGCAAGGAGTATGGTGTGGTCTGTGTACAGCCAAGCTAACGCAATTTCCCGCTTCAAATGACAATTATTGTTTTGAATATGCATATTTAAATTGAATTATTTGACTAACTGAGCATACACTACGAGCACTATTATCTAACTCAGTGATACACTATTTGCTTAAAATCTGCTTGAAGCCGTCTATATAGGCCTACGGGGCTAGCAGGACAAGGGGTAAACCTTATATAAACGGATATAGCAGGGCAAGGGGTAATGAATTATTTACTCGTAATATTTAGTCCGATTAAACCAATATATAGGGGTTGGAAGGTTAAAGAGTTGACACCATCGCTCCAGGGGTTAAAGCGTAGAATCGATCCTATTCTGCTAGGATCAAGCACGGGTGGGAAAAACAGCTGAACATCCAGTTATTGAAAATCGAGTTTCACGGCCGATATTCTCGGGATTCCAGCAGAATTGACGAAAGATCTTTCTCGGAAATATAATTAAGCCTGCAATGCTCAAATATTATTGTATAAACCATGGAGACCAAAGAGTTTTCTTCAATTTGAAATCATCATACACCGATAAATGTCTTAGTTAGCTCTTTCCGTTTCATTTTAATACGTATGTTATGGGTGTACGGCCATCATAATTTTTTATAATCTTTCAGCGCGGGGACCGACTTTAGACGTCAGATTCTGACGTCTTTGGACGTCAGAATCTGACGTCTAAAAACGGAACCCGGACTGAAAGGGTTAAATATTTGCTGCTGATTGGCAATTTTATACCACGTGAGGTGAAATATCATCCGCCATAGATGTTAAGATTCACACTTTGGCCGCAGAATATACTCCGCCACATTTGATTTGATTTTCTCAGTGCGATGTTCTGTCTGATGCGAAGTCTGATTGAAAGGGAAGATTCTGACGATGAAGAAATCTGATTACGCTTCACGTCTTTTATTCAACCTCAACCGGAGTGATGACCTTGACAGCCACAGCAATGAATGAATGAATGAATGAATGAATGAATGAATGAATGAATGAATGAATGAATAAATGAATGAATGAATGAATGAATGAATCAATCAATCAATTAATCGATCAATCAATCAATCAATAAACAATCAATCAATCAATCAATCGATCAATCGATCAATCAATCAATCAATCAATCAATCAATCAATCAATCAATCAATCAATCAATCAATCAATCAATCAATCAATCAATCAATCAATCAATCAATCAATCAATCAATCAATCAATTAATCAATCAATCAATCAATCAATCAATCAATCAATCAATTAATCAATCGATATATCACAAACACATCATTTAAATCAATACACCACAAATTTAAAAGCTTCATTTAAATCAATATACCACTAACGCATTATTCAAATCAATATACCACAAACGCATTATTTAAATCAATATACCACTAACGCATTGTTTAAATCAATATACCACTAACGCATTATTGAAATCAATATACCACTAACGCATTATTCAAATCAATATACCACTAACGCATTGTTTAAATCAATATACCACTAACGCATTATCTAAATCAATATACCACTAACGCATTGTTTAAATCAATATTCCACAAATGCATCATTTATGCCAATGTGCCACTAACGCATTATTGAAATCAATATACCACGAACACATTATTTAAATCAATATACCACTAACGCATTATTTGAATCAATATACCACTAACGCATTATTTGAATCAATATACCACTAACGCATTATTTGAATCAATATACCACTAACGAATTATTTAAATCAATATACCACTAACGCATTATTTGAATCAATATACCACTAACGAATTATTTAAATCAATATACCACTAACGCATTATTTGAATCAATATACCACTAACGCATTATTTGAATCAATATACCACTAACGCATTATTTGAATCAATATACCACTAACGAATTATTTAAATCAATATACCACAAATGCAACATGTATGTCAATCGCTACCAATTGCGAAATAAAACAAACCTGGATAAAAATAGCACAAAAACTGACACTTTTCAAAATTATCTTAAAATAAAACAGAAAAATGCCATGAACTTAAATCAATATACCACAACGTATCATGTCAATCAATATGCCAGAAACGACTAATTTAAGTCAACGTGCCACAAGCTCAACTGTCGAATCAACGTGCAACTAACTCATCATTTCAGGGGCGGGTCCAGGGGCTCATCCCCCTGTGTGGTCCAGGGGCCCACCCAACTGTGTGGTCCAGGGGCCCATCCAACTGTGTGGTCCAGGGGCCCATCCAACTGTGTGGTCCAGGGGCCCATCCCACTGTATGGTACAGGGGCCCATCCAACTGTGTGGTCCAGGGGCCCATCCTACTGTGTGGTCTAGGGGTCCATCCTACTGTGTGGTCCAGGGGCCCATCCAACTGTGTGGTCCAGGGGCCCATCGTACTGTGTGGTCCAGGGGCCCATCCCACTGGAAATCCTAAAATTAAGATTACTTTTCATTAGAAAAGTTAAGATAAATCTTAAATTTTCTAATGAAGATAAGAGAAAGTAGTGCACATAGACGGACGTCACACTTTGCACTGACCCCCTTCTGCATTTCAGTCATTGGTTAGGTTGTGTGTTTACAACAGCCTTTCAGCTGAGCACTTATTCACATCAGTTACAGGTGTGTATCTCCATCATCCTTTTTTGCCATTGTGTAATTCACACATGTAGATAAGTATATTGTGGTTCACTTGACACCACAGCAGGTTAAATTATCAGCTCACTGGTTGCCGTCAATCACCCTAAAGACCCTCTAGACATATAACTACATGTACCGCATGACAGCAAAATAATTGGAACAATGCTCTTGTTGTGTCCCAGCTCTGCTGGTGACCACATGGTAAGCTGGAAAGACACTCTGAGGACATGATACGTAGGGAACACACTCTGAGAAGATGGTAAGCTGTGAAGACACGCGGGGGTCAACATTAGACGTCTGTCTAAAGTCGATCCCCATGCTGAAAGAGTCAAAATATGTATATTGGATGTAGACCCATAACATAGGTATTCAAATGAAGCGAAACGAGCTAACTAAGATATTTAGGATTGAAAAAAACACTTAGGTCCCCATGGTTTAAACACAAATATTTCAGCGTTGTAAGAGTTAAGATGACAAGACCGGTACTTGTCAAAAAAAAATTGCTGGTGCTTCCATCGCAGCACCCGTATGAACTTCTTTCTCGCACTTATGTTGTTGGCTCTCACTATGAAATGTATGGTGAGATCAGCCCATCTCGCACTAAGCTGTTGGCTCTCACTATGAGACGTATGGTGAGATCAGCCCATCTCGCACCCATGCTGTTGGCTTCCACTATGAGACGTATGGTGAGATCAGCCCATCTCGCACTCATGATGTTGGTTTTCACAATGAGACGTATCTTTAGATCAGCCCATCTCGCACTCATGCTGTTGGCTTTCACTATGAGACGTATGGTGATCAGCCCATCTCGCACTCTCTTCTATACGCTTCACTGCTCAGTTTTAGATTTTAATGTTTCAGATATTCCCACCAGAATATATATGAATATTGCTTTAAGTCGCTTTTTGCACAATCATGGCAATATCGCGACAGAAGGAAGCCCTACTCTTATTTCGAATGACTTCAAGGGTTCTTGATAGTGCACAACCACGATGACAAATATCCGTCCCGACCGGGATTCGAACCTGGTACCCCCAGGTTACAAGCCCCAGTCAATACGAATAAGCGATCGGGGCCGGCCATTCTCACCAAAAACCCAACATCTCGGCACAAGTCACCACATCAAGCCCTCGCCTAAAGGCTCGGGCTTGATGTGGTGACTTGTGCCGACATGAGTCCATCTCGCTTTCTCAACGATGCCGTATGCATATATGAGCTGAAAACTTAAAAACATTACATCATTCTTTGCAATTATCTAACATTGGAATGTATATGGACCCCCCCCCCCCACCCTCCGTGGCAGTTTCTCAATGCAGGTCGGCGTACAGGAGGTTTTTTGTATACTTAGGCCATTTTAGGAGCCTTTTAAAGAAGTTGGCAATGCTTTCATCTTTCATAGTTGATGATAATTAACATAGATATACATCCATATAATAATTAATAACAACCGACAGCCATGAGGTGCAGATCGGTCCAATGATTGGCATACACCATTGACTTGTGTATGCCTGACAGAGGACTTTCATCTGCCCGTTAAATAAATCTGGTCCTGTAGGGGGTCTGTAACAGTGTGTCGTCTGATCTTTGTGAATAAATATGTGTGAAGCAAGAATATAACAAAGATATAGAAAACCGTTTTGTCGTATCACCCAGTATTGGTCCGCTTTAGCCTATATGGAGGTTTTCTGGTCCGCTTCAGTCTATACTCAGGTGTACTGGTTCGCTTCAGTCTATACTCAGGTGTACTGGTCCGCATTAGCCTATACCCAGGTGTACTAGTCCGCTTTAGCCTATACCCAGGTGTACTGGTCCGCTTTAGCCTACACGGAGGTGTCCTAGTCCGCTTCAGCCTATACCCAGGTGTACTGGTCCGCTTTTGCCTATAAGCAGCTGTAATGGTCCGCTTTAGCCTATAAGCAGCTGTACTGGTCCGCCTTAGCCTACACAGAGGTGTATACTTGTCCGCTTTAGCCTACTCATTGCACAAGGTAAATAACCTACATTCGTTGAGGAATTCCCAGTAAGGTCTAGTCACGATGTTGATCTCCGATTGGGCCTTTGTGCGCACTGCCTGTCACTGTCAGCGGACACCAAGGTATATATAATTAGTCTCTGTTGTGACATCGTATATGTCATCAGCGCGAGTAGAGATGGTCGTCACGCCCTAATCTTAACCAGTAAACCCCTAAATAAATAATCAAAATATTCAGCCACTTGAAATTGTGTCTCGCTACCGCGACCCACAATTTGAAGTGGCCGAAAATTAATCATATTTGTTCAATTCGAGAAGAAACATAAGCAAATCCTCATGTTTAAATGTTATTTTCATTCCCAAGGGTTCAAAGTGCTCTGTTGTATTTTCCAATACTGATTACATAATTAGATCTGGCAGATTCATTATTATACTGATTACATGACTAAGAGCGATCAGATTCATTGAACCTTTCAGCGAGGGGACCGATTTTATATATCAGATTCTGACAGTATACTAGGGCAGTCACTAATTTCCATTACAGAAACAACAAATGATTATTATGTATCTCCCGGAACTGCTATCACCAGCCAGGGACACTCATCATTGAGTCAAAATAATGGTGCTGAAATATTTCAAAATAACCCAAGCGACACTAGATTTTTTTCAACTTGAATCCATCATACATATCTTAGTTAGCTCTTTTTCTGCTAAATTTGAATACATGTTCTGGGTCTACGGTCTACGGCCATTATAGTTGTTTGATTCTTTCAGTGCAGGGACCGACTTTAGACGTCAAATTCTGACGTCTAAAGTCGGTACAAGCACTGAAAAAAATAGAAGCTCTACGTTATTGAAAATAAATTTGCGCGCATTTGAAATTATGTCCGACAATCGCGACCTTAAACTTTATGTGGGTAAAAACAACTTATATATTTTACTATAACCCTTAAAGCGCTGAATTATTTTTTTAAGCCATGGAGACTAAAGGATTTTTTCTATTTGAAATCATCATAGATGTCCTAGTTACCTTTTTCTGATTAATTTGAATACCTATGTTATGGATCTACGACTATTAGAAATATGTTTACTCTTACAATGCGGGGATGGACTTTAGTCGTCAGAATCTGACGTCTACAGAAATGTCTTAATTTAGAGAGGGGGCGAAACGTCTTCCCAGGGGGCAAAACGTCTCAATGGGGGGCGAAACGTCTCACATAGGGGGCGAAACGTCTTCCGTGGGTGCGAAACGTCTTACAGGGTGGCGAAACGTCTTAAACTGGGGGCAAATCGTCACGTCTTGGGGGGCGAAACGTCTTGAAGATGAGTGCGAAACGTCTTGGGGGGCGAAACGTCTATGGTGCGAAATGTCCTGGAGGCACATCACCTCCCCAACGGAACATACCACCAGGCACTCAGCGTAAACGTTGCCATTCCTGGCCAACTACGTATTAATTTACACTCAAGTGAAGGGAAGCATGTAAGAGCATTACCCAGCGACACAACACCAAAAGAACCATAGCTCATTTTTGAGGAATATATGATTTTGCTCCGAAAAAATACCCTAAACCACAAAACAAAATATAAAACCCCATGTTGAAATGGAACAGCCATGTACAGTAAACATGGAGTCCATGTCTCTGTGGTCGAATCGGCCCCGACAGCCAGAAGCTATTTCAAAGCGCCACGATCCAACCATTGTGCCAAATCCCATCTCCAGGGATTGACCAAGGTTAGACTTTTGTCTGGTACTTTTAAATGAAGTGATCCAGACAGTCTCTATGGTAGCTTACAGAGGTCTCTATAATGCTGCTGACAGACTGTGAGTCCCGTAGAATTCCAGTGATTGGTTTGGTGTCAGGCGTGATCCACATGTGTCCTGGAGAAATGTGGGATCCTCATCTCGTCTCTTCACCCAGACATTACATCCTGATACTCCAGACAAGAGGTCAGCAAACAAGATACATTAACCCCTTAACCGCCGGTGCCGCATATATTCGGGTTTTTATTGTTTATTAGCACATTAAGTACAACCTTTTAAACATGTTAAAGGTAAAATATGACATCAATCAGAATTTTTTGAAAACAGCTGACCTCCATTTTGTCAAATCTCAATAATTTTCACTCACTTGAAGTTGTGGATCGCGTCAGCGAGACACAACTTCAAGTGGGTGGAAATTCCAATTAAATAATTTGGCGGTTAAAGGGTTAACCCAATGCTGGTACAATGTTTCGTGGATTTCATTTCCCCTTAAAAACGCTTGAATATTTTTTATAAAAACAAAAAGACTAAAGCGTTATTTTAAATTTGAAATTAGCCTGAAAGATTTTTGATGAGAACTACTGCCCTTGTCGTCTTGGCATTTGCAGCGCTGAAATATTTTTGTCCAAACCATGGAGACCAAAGGGTTTTTCAATTTGAAATCATCATAAATGTCTTAGTCAGCTCTTTCTGCTTCATTTGAATACCCATGTTATGGGTCTACGGCCATCATAAATATTTTAATCTTCTATTGCGGGGATCAACTTTAGACGTCACAATCTGACGTCTCTAGACATCAGATTCTGACGTCTAATGTCGGTCCTCGCACTGAATGAGTTAAGCCAGCATTCAGTGAACACCTCGTATTTGTGGGAAAGTCGATGTCCTATTATTCAATAACGGGCTGCTGGAATGAGGTGTAGATCCTCGCACGCCGGACATTGGGCCAGCATTACATGATCTTCACCTAATACACACGGCTCACAAACAAACGACTATGCTTCGTCCATAATTGTTTCGTACCGTTTTGTTTGCTTCACACTGAATCCTATTTTGCTTTTGTTTTCGTTTCATTTTGACTGTTCTAATTTGCTTAGTTATTTCTTTGAAAGTTGGCGGGGGCCCTGGTGCAGTGGTTAAAGCTATCTGCTTGGGAAGTCTGATGGCGCGGGTTCGAACCTCACTCTGGCATTCAAGTTTCAAAGAAACGAAATGTTTCTTCCCCACACACTCGTATTGTGGGGAGCCTCCGTGACCGAGAGGTAGCGTGCTCGACCCAAGACTGCCAGGGCTAAAATTTCGAATTCTGTGTCTGGAGGGCAGTGTCATCTCATTCCTCTCACCATTCTCAGGAGGTTTTCCTGGCCGAGTTTAGCCTATATATTTACTTTGAAAGTTATGTTCTGGTCTGAACAATTTCCCTTCTGTAATTTTGGGAGTTATGTTGTTTTTGTGCTATGTCTTGCTTTGTTGTGTTTTACTTCAAGCGTTAGACCCTATTTGTGTTTTACTTCCTCTATTCCACAGTGTTTTTGTTTTGGTCCACCATGCTTTTTCTTTTATTTTTACTGCTCACCTATGTTAGTTTTGCTCAGCTTAGTATATCCCACACTTTAGGTCTTAGACGTTGAGTGTTTCGCTCCTATCTATTTTATTATACCTTTTTCACTCTTATTTAAACCTAATGTATTTTCAGTGTTTTGCAGAGTTTGCAACCTTGATTTGTTCTTGTTTTTCTTCGTGTGGTTCAACACCGATTTATTCCGTTCTGTTTTTATTTTAATTTGTGAACCCCCCCCCCCCCCCCCTTATGTGCATGTACTCTCTCCTTCCAGATTCCATTCAAGGTCAACACATTCAAGGTCAACACCCTCTAATCATTCTTAAGTACAAGCGCGCAACCCAGTAAGCATGGGGCATTGGCGGATATTGGGCTCATGTTGGACCACAGTCTACGACGTCGGCCCAACTTTCAATGTCTCATGCTTTTTGCATATGTAGTATCTAAACTATATGGACGTTATTAAGCACAAGGGAACCAACCCACAAGGAAGTAATTTTATGTAAAATGAACTTAAAGCTTGATGAACTGTGGTAATTCGGGATATATAATGAGAGTTGTTTGCATGGAATTATTAGAATATCGGTTTGAACATGTACCCTAAGGAACATTTTTGTGATTGTGTTGATGATAGCGTATGAGGTGCAGGCGTTCAAATGGTCGTGGTTCTGTTGTTTAAAATGATGAATCGCGTATTCCAATTTCAGACAATGGAACCAACCCACATTTCTATATTGATCCCGCGTCGATCTGAGACATCAATGTCCATTCCTCAATGAGATTCTCATTTTAAGACCATATACATCTGTCCCTGCATTATGATGAAAACATTGGAAATGGAATAATTTTTAGCTTAGATCTAACGCGAACGTATATATTATATGACGGAATTGTGCGTATTTGACAGATACGTAGCGTGATCATGCAAGCGATGTCCACATCCAGAATTTGCCAGGGAAGGGACATACTGCCGTCACGAGGTAAAACCTAGCAAGTGAAAATATCTAAACAATAAGAAAAACGAATTTTAAGTTCACAAGTCCCGCATAGCTTATCGGTTTACGATAAAAAATATTGTAGCACTCATAAGGTGGATATTTTTTCAAAATTGTATGCCAAATTGTTTTTGCACAAAAAAAAAGAATGATGAACTGAATGCGAAAAAAATGTTTTACATAGTTAATAATATGATTTTGCCTCAAATATATTATGGGAAAACCTAGTAACAGTAGTTGCTAGGTTATTCCTCAATACTATAAAGCTTAGTAATTAACTGTACTAGGTTTTACCATGTTAATTATTGTTTTTCCCCTCACAATGATAAAAAGTAAAAGCTAGTAAGTGATTTTGCTGGGTTTTTCCTTTTTAACGTTGTTATATATTGTATGTGTGAAAAACACGCAGGGTATTTGTCGATGCTCTACATTTACGTCTATAGTGCCTAAGTCAGAGGGAGGGTATTATTGGGCCCTAGTGGTTAATGCTCCCTGACTGTAAAGTCCGAGCTCACGGGTTCGTCCCACGGTCTGCAATTCAGGTTAAAAAGAAATAGACCATGGGCTGAAAGTCGAAACCCTCCCCCCCCCCCTGGGTATTTTTGTCGACCATATTTTTTTCAACGGTATTATGTACCAAGTTACTTTCAGGTGGTCTGCAGATTTTTTATGCATGGACAAGGTCACCAGGGGTCATCGACGTATGGTACCCTTTAATCTTAGAGTTGTATAAGAATGTGTGATATAAATAGGTCGAAACCCAAGCCAAGTACACATGGTGACAAGGGTTGGTGGTGACTTTCATGTGGGAGTTATTCCAAGGTCATGGTAAGGTCATCTCAAAGTCACAGCAAGGTCAAATCAGCTCAAATGGTTGGAAGTAGATTATTGGACCAGCACTTCCAATAACTCGGTCAGAACCCAATTCAAGTTCACATGGTGACATTGGTTGGTGTTGGGTTCCATAGGGGAGTTATCCCAAGGTCTTGGTGAGGTCATCTCAAGGTCACAGCAAGGTCAAATCAGCTTAAAACGGTAGAAAAAAGCTTATTGTTTTTGCTAACATTATGTTCACTTGAAATGTATATGATGGCTTGAATCATACCTAGATCCCAACACGAGAGGGTACAGGGATAACGTAAGGGTTGTAAGTTTTTCTTCACCACCCCCTTCAAAATAATCATCCTTGTGTCAATACTGTCTAATATGGCAAAAATGGTCCAATGACCGTCATCTGATTTGCCGCTTATTATCCTATGTCTCTTTTTGTTGGAGGATGGAGGAAATCAACTGATTTACTTTATCTTGGAGTTGATTTGATGATTTTGATTGAATCTGTACTTTTTAACAACATAGTCGAACTGTTTCAAGGCCAATTAACATATGTTACATGCATATAAGTGTAAATTCAATTATATGGAGATTCTGGCAACAATCCAAGACAATGGCAGCGGATGGGGATTATTGGAGGGTTGATCTTCCAAGTAAAATATAAGACTTGGGCGGGATGAGCGGGGATTGCGTTCAAGAGAGCCATGTGTTCCATGTGCTTTCTGTGCAGTATTGGCAATTGAATATGTGTCGAAAACCTCTGAAATATGGCTTAGCTAAGACTGATTTAAGGATATGTTTAAGGATGTGATAATTGAGTTGATAGACAGGGTTTATCACTTTTAGTTGAGATAATGCAGGATCTATGTGCATTACGTTCCATGCCCAACTTGGCAGCCCAGTTTTCTAGGCTTGTAAGTGATTTTGTATGCATCTTATTTTTATATATAAGAGACAATCATCATCAAACTAGAAGGGTCTAGTTTTTTGTGAACAAAAAACTGAAGATGTCTCCCCTCCACCAGCATAAAGGTTGATGGCTAATAGATGTAGTGTCAATTGTCTTTGTAATTAATGTTATTAAATGGCTCCTGTTGACAGTAGAGACTATGTATTAAGCGGAATTTATTATTCCGTTTTGGTGCCAAACACTTGTCAACACTCCCCGCAAACATGATTTTGACCCAGTGTTAGATCTTGGGTTGTAGGCCTGCCTAATCATCCCCAATTGCGAAACTACATGACTCTCAGCATTATGATTCTTTTTACACTATTTTTGATTTCTGGAGAGTGGTTGATTAAACAAACGTCGACCCTATGTTGTTTTAATGTTGGACCAATGTTGTGCCATCTCCTTTCATTATACCCAGCAAACACTAGAGGTAGAAACAATATTGGGCTAATTCTGAGCCAACGTGGTTGACAATGGACCAACGTTGGTCAGCACTGAAGCTTGTTGGGTACCTGCACTCTAAGGTGCCAGTATGTCTGGTTGCCGTCTTTTGTTTGTTCTTCAGACTTTTAGGCCTATTCAAATCAAAAACAAAGGCTGGGGTAATATTGGCCCGCCGTCTGTGATGCTGGCCCGCATTTAGCGTGGCATCAAACATGACACAGTAACCCAATACTGGGCTAATGTTGGCTCAGCGTCGTAGACGGTGGGCCATCAATAGCCCGGCATTGGGTCAACGTCTCGTGTTTGACCGCCTGCATGATAGACAGAGAGAACGCACAGACACAAAACTGATTTGTGACGAGCAAATGAGCGGTCAGAAGTAAATCAATATATCTCCACCTCTATAGAGGGGAGACATAATAAGCTACATTGTGACTTAACATGTAGTGATGGTCATGTGGTAATTTGGACTGAATATTGGCTTGTGACATTCCTGATTCAATAAAAACTTATCTAAAGCTGATGCCATCTATAACACTTTGCTTGGTCCTCTCACACAGGGATTTATGAATCCACCTGTGTATGTTACCCTTGAAATCAAGATTAGACATCAACCTGGCATGATGCACTGTGCTATTCTAAGTGAGTCATTATGTTGTTTACAGATTCATGCTGGTTAAGGAGACAGGCCTGTAATTACTCGCAATTTCGGAAAAATCGTATATTGGCTGTAGGCCACAGACAATTTATAGATCACCACAATATAAAGATTGATGCACTGTCGACTAATATGAAATATGTACTGATTAAAGGAGTAGTCCACTGTGTACCAAGAGTGGGTCAAAACTGTGCCTAGAAAGCACCTCGCAACATTTGTTTAATGGAAATGTAAAAAATAGACTACGTAATACGACATATTTGGTTGCCAGGCATTCTAAACTGTGTTTAAGTAGCCTACAGTATATTGTAAATATATAGTAAATATGCAAAATGACGTCAATGTTGGATTTTACGATAAACTATAGGTCAGACGATGAACAATAAACACTATATATGCTTGTTTCGGCTCCCAAGTCACACAAAAGCAATAAATTGAGCAATTCCGAGCCACAAAAAAATAGAGGTTTAATTTACATGTTGATAGCCATTTTGTTTCTTGTTCATATGAAGGTAAATTTCGCGGCCATTTTGAATTTTTTCTTTCAAATTTACTCGGCAGTAACGTTTAGTCCTAATCCAGTATGTTACAAAAAATACGTCATATTATCGTCAACATGTTTAGCAGTATATCTAAGTAACAGTAAATACATAAAAAACGGCGGATGTTTTGGATCTAAAGGTCAAATAAAAGTAATTTCTTTCCAAAGACACAATCAATTAAAAACCTTGCAAAAAACATAAATTGTGCGTTTATGTGCGACAAACTATAGAAAATATGGGGTTTTCTTAACATTTTGGTGACCCTTTTGTGGGTTACCTTTATAACCCCATCGATCCCCTCGAACCCTCACCCACAACCCTCGATCCACAAGCCCCTCGACCAACAATCCCTCGACCCTTGATCCACAACCCCCTCGACAACAACAACAAAATATTTTTATCCCATTAGGGACGCACCATTTGATATCTGGGGGGGGGGGCCTAGAATAAAATTGAAAAAAATAGTTTGTCGCCACAAAAGTCAGAAAAAAACGTTTGTTGAAAATGTGAGCAGAAAAAAAAATTGTTGTCGAAATTGATGAAAAATATGTTGACCAGAAAAAACACCAAATGGTAACGTACATAATAGGGAAAGCATACGACAAAAAAATTCTTCGACGAAACAAACAAAAAATTGTCGGACGTTGATCGCCAAAAAAAAACTTGTTTTCCAACGGAGGTAAAAAAAAAGTTTGCAAGCAACACAAACTCTAGTAGGCCCCCCCCAGATATCAAATGGTGCGTCCCTTAGATGGTAACCAAATAGCTGGCAAGGTCGCTGGTCACAGCCCGAAAATGGAAATGAGATGTCAGACAGGCTAACCTAGTAACCGAATATCTCTAAGGGGGCCACCATTAGATTCCCAGGGGGGGGGGGGGGGGCAGGAGTATTTTTGAAATAAATATTTACGGGCGGACTCTGCGTGAAATAAATAATTTACTTCAAGAACTGTTCCATATAAACATGTAACAAAATGTGAAATTTTCAGCGCGCCGCCGAGCCCGGTTGAAATAAATAATTTGGCTGCGACAAATACTCCTGCGCCCCCCCCTGGGAATCTAATGGTGGCCCCCTAATTAAAGTAGGCCTAATATATATCGAGTATCGAGACACTTCAATTTCCCGAAATTCCCTTTCAAAAGTTCCCACGCTCCGGGAACTTCAAGTCACCATGCATATTGGACCCACTTCAGGCTGTTAAATCAGTTTATATAATTATTATATATAAGTAGGCCTATTCTGTGAAACACCGGAATTCCTTTAAAATGGCTACTCGGTGAAAATTATGCTGGGAGACCCTATATACCACTTTTCTGTTTTCAGACTTGAGGAAATAGAAATTGAAAAAAAATATTTCCCAAATATATTGGAAAGTAATCCAGGTTATCTTACTGTTTTTTTACAATTATACCTAATATATTGATATTCGTGAAATGGGCAGGTGTAAATTCATAAATATATTTCTGTCGCCAAGACTTCGTGGCCCTTATAGAGAGATGAGTTGACCTATAAGCCGGAGAATCATTTTTAGTTGATGACAGCTAAAGGGTTATTATAGTCTCACAGGTGACACAACTCTTAATCGGCCTATATTGCCCACAGTTGATTGTCGGCATCTTCAGAGGAGTCATCTCGCTCTGTCAAAGACAGACATGTGCAGACCCCAGAAGCCAGGCGTCACACACGTTGCAGGCCGCAGTGAACTGTTAGTGTATTAGACCAGCATCGCAGACGGTAGGCCAACACATAACCAGTTCAGGAGCAATGAGCATGGCCCCCTGTAGACTGCATCTGAGTTCAACTCAGAAACACTGACAGACAGTCTGTCGCTGTCTTCGTCTCTAACGAGGCACCATTCTCTCACTATGGCGGGTGGAATACCAGTAACTTTTTGTTTTTATTAAAAATGGCTCGTTTACACAACCTCGATACAATTCTAGGCCAACGTCTAAAACATTAGACCAACAATTAAATCGCTGAGCGCTCACACGTGGGTAATCCCGCAATAATGTCTTCGTGGGAAATACTACACACACGAACACATCGTCACCTTGGTATTAAAGGGTGTGCTACCTTGTACGTACAATATAGGACACCATTCTCTCACCAGGGCGAGTGGAATACCAGTGTTTTTAATAAAAATGGCACGCTTACACAACCCCGATAAAATTCGAGGCCAACGTCTAAAACATTAGACCAACAATAAAATTGCCGAGCGCTCACACGTGGGTAATCCCGCAATAACGTCTTCATGGGAAATACTACACATCGAACACATCGTCACCTTGGTATTAAAGGGTGTGCTACCTTGTACGTACAAGGTAGCCGAAATGCTATCTTGTACGTACAAGATAGTAAGTTGTACGTACAAGGTAGCAGAATTGTTATCTTGTACGTACAAGGTAGTATCTTGTACGTACAAGATACAAGAATTGCTATCTTGTACGTACAAGGTAGCCGAAATGCTATCTTGTACGTACAAGATAGTATCTTGTACGTACAAGATAGTATCTTGTACGTACAAGATAGCAGAATTGCTATCTTGTACGTACAAGGTAGCCGAAATGCTATCTTGTACGTACAAGATAGTATCTTGTACGTACAAGGCAGCATAATTGTTATCTTGTACGTACAAGGTAGTATCTTGTACGTACAAGATAGCAGAATTGCTATCTTGTACGTACAAGGTAGCCGAAATGCTATCTTGTACGTACAAGATAGTAAGTTGTACGTACAAGGTAGCAGAATTGTTATCTTGTACGTACAAGTTAGTATCTTGTACGTACAAGATAGAAGAATTGCTATCTTGTACTTACAAGGTAGCCGAAATGCTATCTTGTACGTACAAGATAGTATCTTGTACGTACAAGGTAGCAGAATTGTTATCTTGTACGTACAAGGTAGTATCTTGTACGTACACGAGAGCAGAATTGTTATCTTGTACGTACAAGGTAGCCGAAATGCTATCTTGTACGTACAAGATAGTATCTTGTACGTACTAGATAGCAGAATTGCTATCTTGTACGTACAAGGTAGCCGAAATGCTATCTTGTATGTACAAGATAGTATCTTGTACGTACAAGATAGCCAATATGCTATCTTGTACGCACAAGGTACTATCTTGTACGTACAAGATAATCAAATTTTCTGTTGATTTTTTTTAATGCATGTCGTTTCCAGAGTTTCGTAGTATTAGCATTTTCAGTTATTGACATGATTAATGTCAATGCTTTGTTGAATCTAACTCCAGACGGAAAGGCATGTGTAGCGCCTCTTATCCGAAAGGAATGCCCCGAGTTATTTGACAAAGTTAACACATTCTTCAGTTTATCAGCGAACGAGCTATAAATCATATAGAGCAGATGATTGTTTATTCTATAAGAAAACAGATAATCAATGGGCTTCCTGTATTGAGCCAAGTTTAATGCCTTCGCCAGAGCTTTAACAGGACATAAGGATGAATTCCGTCTGTTCCAAGGAAGAACAGTGATAACCTCTCTGCTGATATTGAATAGTTTTCGAATATTTTGATTTAATTACCCAACCTGAGTCATGTGTATTGATTTATTTAATTTTAAAACGGTATCAAACTGAGTAATGGGCAGTTTTTTTTATAGCATCACCTTTAGTCCTCTGTATGCCTTTTAGCACTGTCTGTTAAAACCAGTTACCCTCCAAAGGGTTACGACACCTGCTCTCCAAATGCAATAATCGCACCACGTTTAGATATTGTCGAATTGACAGCGCCAGATGAGCAGCATATTGACATAACGTGTTACTTGAAGCAGGTACTGGTTCGTAACTCAACTGATGACTAAGCTGTAAATATTTCTTCAATTGAGCTTTGTACGATGCCTTGCTGGTTGGCTTGGCGGTATCGTGTCACGTCCATTTCCAATCGTGATATCTTTTTCTCCACAACTGAGCCTGTTTTAACACAGTGCACAATGAACTCATTGACATATGGCTCAGCATACTGTACTGATCATTATCCTTATGAGTATGACACAAGTACCACTTGTTAATGATTGATTCAAGACTATTAAATTGTCTTGGTTCATGTAATCTGGATATACAATCGGCAATGACGTGACGATGACCAGGCATGTACAATGCTCTGACAACACAATTATGGGCTGCTGCTGCCAAGAACATGTCGCGTAATGCATGCATGACCGCAAAGTTTTTTGAGGAGCACTTATTTATGATAGAAGCGGCAGAAATGTTATCCGTGTATACGACAATAGTTTTATTTTTGAAATTAGCTTGCCGTCTGCTGATAGAGATGGATGCAATCATCGCTTCCTAAATTAGCCTGCCGTCTGCTGATAGAGATGGCTGCAATCATCGCTTCCTAAATTAGCCTGCCGTCTGCTGATAGAGATGGCTGCAATCATCGCTTCCTAAATTAGCCTGCCGTCTGCTGATAGAGATGGATGCAATCATCGCTTCCTAAATTAGCCTGCCGTCTGCTGATAGAGATGGCTGCAATCATAGCTTCCTAAATTAGCCTGCCGTCTGCTGATAGAGATGGCTACAATCATCGCTTCCTAAATTAGCCTGCCGTCTGCTGATAGAGATGGCTGCAATCATCGCTTCCTAAATTAGCCTGCCGTCTGCTGATAGAGATGGCTGCAATCATCGCTTCCTAAATTAGCCTGCCGTCTGCTGATAGAGATGGCTGCAATCATCGCTTCCTAAATTAGCCTGCCGTCTGCTGATAGAGATGGCTGCAATCATCGCTTCCTAAATTAGCCTGCCGTCTGCTGATAGAGATGGCTGCAATCATCGCTTCCTTATAATTGATGGCGCAATCTTGCACCGACGGAACATCACTATCCCACCGCCTGTACATGAAATCATTGTTTAAGAATGTGCCACCAACAGCAGCACAAGCATCAGTCAATATAGGAGCAAATGGTTGGGGTTCAATGAAGGTGGACACTTCATTGAAGCGTTGGAGATACATTATGTCCGCCTTGACTGCTCCTTCTATGCGGGTACGGTGGTGTGGCAGCCTGAGTCGAGTGATGCACTCAATTATGCGGCTAAGGAATGTTCCCCCCTTGCACACTACCTTAGCTGCAAATTCGAGCTTACCTGCCAGGCTCTGTAATTGACGCTTACTTGCCCGACGCTTAGCCAGATATGAACCAACATTGTCCCGAATTTGCGTTAGCTTCTCTGGTGGTAATGCTAGTTCACATCAGGTAGTATTGATATTTATTACAAGGAACACAAGCGAGGTAGAGGGAGGTACTACTTTACTATAATTAATGTCAAATCACAATTGTAGCAGCAGATTCATGAGCGTCATCCAGGAGTCGAGACACTGCTCATAATCTCACCAATTAACAAAAGATCTTCTTGATAGGCTACAATATGCTTGTGTCCCTTGCGTTCCATTATTCTTTTAATTGCAACAGAGATGCGATGAAAAGTCATCGGCGTCATGCGAGCACCGAAATACAACTTAGTATCATACATGTACTGCTTATTACAGTTCTCAAATGTCCATTGTAGACCTGTTGCTCGCTGAGAGAGAGGGTGCAGAGGTATATGACTGTACGCGCTTTTAATATCCACTTTTGCCAAAAAATCATTAGGTTTAATCATAGACACTGTAGAGTCCACTGATTCATATGAACAGTGATCAAGTTCAGTAGAATGCGAGTTCAATCCCGTGGCGGCCGGTAGGCTAGCATCATGTATTAGCCTGTATCCACCTTCTCCAAGTGCACTCACAATCATGGGCTTGCACTCAGTCGATATATAGTTTCCCTGTTTTATTTCTTCTATGATAAGCTGTTCAACTGCGGGTCTCACCTCAGATTTGACAGCTGAAGTGTAATTTGGCACACATACCTCTGTCAGCTCAGCCTGCGGGTCGATTATATGAAACGCATCCTTTATAACGTCCAGTGAAAATTTGTCTCCGTCTATCTCTTTCTGCCTCGTAGATAATGGCAGACGAAACTGTAACTGATATAGTGAGCTTTTAGGGTCAGCTAGTTTGGGCTGTTTTGTACGCCAACATTACTGTGATGCTTGAAGCGGGAGTGGCCCTCATTACAACCCGGTTTATTACAGACATGAGTGAACTTACACGAATCTCCGTAGTGACAGCCAAACTGTCTGTTATAACTTACAGGCTACCTTCACATCAGCACTTGCTGTTTACCTCACGCCCCTGCCTTTCTGACTGGTCACTGTTGAGTGAATTCTTGGTTTACACGTAGATGGACGGTTTTTAAAAGAGGCAGTCCCCCATCTGTATCCGTATATGGACTGGATATATCTGTACTCCTGGTCGTACTGAAGAACAGATGCCCGATCATAGCCGCGAAAAACTTCAAAATTTTGATCGTATATGACATATAATCCCTTACACCAGTGGCAAACAACACTCCTTCAGCCATCAAAGCATCTATAATGTTCATATTAGCCATTGTCCACTCTTCAATGGCGACGTTCTGTAGCTTAGGCTTTTGTGACGTTGAGCGTAGCACCATCTGTATGCCATCATCTTCAGACACAACCTGCTCGTCACTAACTGGTGGTACTAGCTTTAAAAATTCAATAATGCTAAGAAATTTCTTTGTTGGTGACCCACCTCTCAAATATATCTGTGAGTCAAGCGCTCCTAGACTGGATTCCAGTCTCTTCTGCTCTGCGTCGTTAGTCATCCTGTATTGGCCATCTGCACTAGATAGCTGCAGGCCGTCTAGGACTGCATCGAGACACATACTCTGTGGCATACCATCTTTCTTGTTGGCAGGAATATCTTTTGTAGCAGTGTCTTTGCTAGCAAACTCTAGCAGAACTAGTTTCTGTGCCAGAGTCAGGCCCATGGCTTCAATATGTGATGTATCTGACTCACCAGCTGGCAGGTACAGCGATTCAGTGGTATTGAAATCCATGTGCTTCAGCAGAGTAACCGTTTTGTCAGTAAAACCAATCTCCTGAAGTTTCCCCCTTATCAGAGGTTTTCTTCGACGGCATATTTAAGAAAAAAATAAAAATACTAGCAAGGGCCACGGAGAAAGGGCAGCAGAACTTACCAGAGTGGCAGTCACAGGAGCAATGGCGTGGACTGTAGAACCGCTTTAAACAACCCTCTGCAAGCCAATCAAGCCACAGCGTCCCATCACATGACAGCCGAGCCGACAAGCGGTGACAGCCCACCCTCTAAGTATTAGAGAGCTAAAATGGACCAACCATTATGTAACCGAAAGTAAGATATTTTCTTGAGCTATTAGGATATTTTTTTATTTAAAAAAATTGCTAAGGGCGTAAAGTTCTTTCTGGGCCAAAACAAATCTATTTTTGGGCAAGTAAACTTTTTTTCAGGTAAATGAAAAATTTCCAATCAAGTGACAAAAAGTTGTATGTCAAATGAAATGTTTTCTTTGGCTATTTTTTTTTAAATCAAGTAAAATGTTGTGGGAAAATAAAAATCGTTCCTTGAGCAAGTAAACAACTTTTGGGAAAACATTTTTTTGCTTTTGACCAAAATTTTTTAAAGAAGGACTTTTTAAAAATAATTTTTCAAGCAAGTGGAAAAGTAAAAAAAATATCATGTAGAAAAATTAAGTGGGCAAGTAAATAATTGTTTCTTATGCAATTAAAATTTATTCATGAGCAAGTACAAATTCATAGGTGAGATGGAAATTTTCTCTGGGAATAATTTTTTACCGGAGAAGTAAAAATATTTCTTGGAAGAGTAAAATTTATTCCTGGTCAAGCAATTTTTTTGTAATGAGTGAAAACATTCCCAGTCGGAAAAAGAAAATTCTAGACAAGTAAATGTTTTTTCTTATGCAGTAGTTTTTTATAGCAGATGAAAACAATTGTGTGCAAGTAAAATCTTTTTGATGCAAATACATTTTGGCGAGGAAAGAAATTTTTCATGAAAATAAAATGTATGTTTTCATGGGGAAGTAAAAACAAATTCTTGGGCAAGCAGAAAAATTATTGGGAAAAGCAACCATTTTTGAGCGCAAGTGAATTATTTTCTCGGGCAAGGGACTTTTTTCTGGTGAGTATATTTTTTCTTAGGCAAGATTATTTTTTTAGTGAGGATTTTCTTTACTCTGGCACAACTGAAACAAATTCTTAGAAAATGTTTAGGCCAGTAAAAATGTTTCTTGTGCAAACACTTTTTCCTCAGGCAAGTAAAATTTAACTTAACAGGTCTTGTAGTAGGGCTTGAACACCATCGGACAATAAATAAGCATGTTACTAAGCAAAATTGTATGCTCAAATGGTTTTCTCAGTCACTTGAACTAACCTAAAAAATATATTGGAAAGTAAAAAATATTGCAGTGAAGTAAATTTGTTCTTTAGCAAGTAAAAAGACAAACAAAAATTTGCAAGAAAAAAAATGTGCAATTTCTTTTATTATGAAAGTAAAGGAAAGTAAAATTACGTTTGATAAAAAGCTCGGGTGAGGAGGATATTTTTTTGGTTAAAAATTTTGCTAAGGGCACAAATTTATTTCAGGGGCAAATAAAATATATTGTTGGGCAAGTAAACTTTTTTTCAAGTGAATGAAAACTTTCCAAGCAAGCACAAGTTTGGGGAGAGAGGAAGTGTAAGTTATTTAGATTAGGCGAAACGGATGTCAAAGAAGCAAAAAAAATCTTTTGTAAATAAACATTTTTCACAAGCAAAAAAAATTGGGGGGGGGGGTGAGTGAAAAATTTTGCTGCTCAAGTAATTTTGTTCAGGCATGTAAAAACGTTTCTCAGGCAATTTTTTAAGGGCTAGTGAAAATATTTCTGGGCAAGCAAATTTTTTTGGTAGCAAGTAAATATATTATTGAATACATATATTTCTTTTCTTGAACAAGCAAACAAAAGTTTTTCATGCAAAACAAACAGTTTAGTGCTTGTAAAAAAAAATCTTGGGTAAGTTATATTTTTACAAAGCTAGTGAAAATTTTCTCAGGCAAGTGAAAAGTTTCTTGACAAGTAACAATTTTCTCGGCCATATAAAAAAAATACGTTTTTTCTTCACTTTTTAGTTGAGCGAGTAGGTTTAGTTGTACATTTTTCCTCAGGCCAATAAAAAAAAATGGAGGTGGGGGGGGTAAAACATTTTGTAGGGCAAGATTTTTTTTTCAAGCAAGTAAATTTTATTCTCTGGCAAGTGAAGATCTGTGGGTACAAGTATTTTTTTGGCTAGTAAGTTAAATTTGTTATTGGAAAAGTAAGGCATTTGTTGGACCATTATTTTTTTTTCACTGGCAATTGAATTTTTTTAGATTAAGCATTTTCTAAATTATACTTGGAGTATAAATTATTTCTCGGAAATAAAACTTTTTTGTTGGAAAGTAATATTGATCATTGGGCAATTTAATAAAGTGAGTGAAAACATTTCAAGTGAAGTATTTTTTTCTTTGGCAAGTATATATTTTGTTTGTTCTCAAGAAAGTATACTTTTCAGTTGAGCGAGTAGGCATAATTTTAGTTGTATAATTTTTCTCGGGCAAATAAAACATTTGGGCTGGAGTAAAAATTTTGTGAGGCAAGATTTTTTTTCTCAAGCAAGTAAACTAAATTCTCTGGCAAGTAACGACATTGAATACAAGTAATTTGTTTTTTGGGCTGGTAAAAAATTGTAATTTAGCAAGTAATTTATTTGGAGGGCAAGAAAAACAAATTTATGGGCAAACAATTTGGGTGAAGAAAATTGTTGTCTTTGATAAATGAACATTTAAATTAATAAAGTAAAAAAATTATCTCGGGCAAGTAAAATTTTGGGCAAACAATTTTTTCTAAGATAAGATTTTTTTTCTCAAGCAAGCAAATTTTATTATCGGTAAAGTAACGTTTTTCACAGACAAGTAACTTTTTTTAGAGTGAGTAATTACATTTTTCTTGCGCGAGTATCATTTTTTCTTGGGAGAGTAGATTTTTTTCAGGTAAATAAAACAAATTTTTGCTTAGAATTTTTTTTTGTTTGTAATTCATGGGTAAGTAAGCAATTTTTGTCAATAAAAATGTTCCTGGTGAGTAAATATCTTTTTGATGTCAGAATGCGACAACAGCTCAAAACAATCAGACGTTTTAATTTTTTATGCACAAATGCCACAAAGGCACACTCCAGGAATATCCCTGCAAAGATGATACCTAAATATTTATATACGAATATAAAATTACCTATTCAGGTCATATTCAATTCTCGTTGACAAAATATGTTTTCCAATCGACTTTTTAGTATTTCAATTTGTATTTTGCGGGAGATTTTTAAAAAATAGGGAAATATATTTTTTAAGTAAATCCAAAAGTTTTTTAAAAAAGAGTGTCAATAAGTTATAGTTCATATAATATGCTGTAAATCGCGGAACTTCTTCGGCCTGAATATGTTTTGGCATAATTATGTGTCAGATGTTAATTTCAGTGACCTAAAATATTTCGCTCTAGACCCGATTATTAATGTCAGCTATCACACAATTTACAACAAAACAGTATTATTTTAATAATCATAATTTTATTATTGCACACACTAAAGTAGTGGATGTCGTGCAACAGTGACACTTATGTCAGTACATTATGTTTCAAAATCTTTATGGCTTGCTGTATTTTGCGAACACCATGTAAGACAGCAAATTTGTTGAAAATATTTTTTTTAAGGAATGTATACGGAAATCTGTTAAAATGTAGTAGTGTCATATTCTGAAAGCAGTAACAATTTGTTTACAGATAATCTTTAAAAACGTTATTGCATTGTGTTGCGCACTTTACGGTTGTCCTTTTAGTAGGCCATCTGTAAAGTGTGCAGCACAATAAAAGACATGCTAGATCATTATTATACTTCGATAAACACACATACAATTGCTAAGTTATGATAAAGATACTTTCAGACATGAATGAATGCTTTCTACATCCGGTCTCCCCATCTAGGTCACAGATGGCAGGATGCTCCATAGAATTGGGTAAATGTGTCACCATGCTAGATAATAATTCCTTCTAGAAAAATTTGAACATCACCCTGGGTAATGGGTTATTTTTGCGCAATTCAAACCAACGAAGACAATGCTAAATAGTTATTATACATCCAGAAACACGCACAATCTAAGTTATGATAACATTGCGTTGCATAAAATACAGTAAGCCATTCTTAGCAAGACATAACACAATCAGCATTACGTGACCCGTATGTTAGGCCCTATATCGTTAAAGTAATGAACATGATACACATTGCATTACATACATGAATATAATTTGATATGTACATAATGTATGCGACTCACCCTTACTCCACATTGCATTGGATAACTGGATATAATTTCGCCCCATGTATGATATATGCTAAATTCTAAGTTATCAATCATACTGCACAGTTCACAGTGCATTAGGTGAATGGCAGCATGTGTAAAATATGTTTCAAAAGGCACGGATTTTGCAAGTGGCAACAGGGAAATATAGATGGCAAGTGGCAACAGTTGTCGGCAAAATATAGATCATTTAACATGAGTAACCAATGAAACATTACCTACGGACCTTTTGCATATGTGAAACCCATTTTTTACAATTTTAGGTCGATATACCACCCCGACCCGAAGTTTTTGCTCGAACTTGGAGGAGTGAAGTTTGAACTGCATAAGAGTGAAATATCATGCATGTATCACTTAGTCTCTCGGTTTTATGAAAGATTTGATACAATATGATCAAAATGATCAATTTCCTCATTAGGCCTAAATAGGGTCTAGAATAATTTTTTTTGCATATTCCGTATGAAACGCACTGAGCTATCTAAAAGTAAATACAAAGTAGTGAGTTGATTTAAATAAATTTAAAAAGAAAAGTACTGTGCCTATGTCATATCGTATTGTGCCGATATCATATTTTGCCAATATCAAATAATATTGCGCTGATATCATATCATATTGTGCTATTTATTTATGTAATTGTGCTATTTATTTATGTAATGCTTCTGGCCTACACTATAAGGCCACTATGTTTTTTTCTCTGTTTTAGATCAGCACGAACATTAAATTAAGGCAGCGCATCACCAAAGTAAAATGTTTTTTTTTCTGCCAGGTGCGTGCATTGGGTGGTTGCCAATTTGATTAACAAAGTTTATTTCAGGAGATAACAACCTTTATCCAACTGTTGTTTTAATCGCCCTCCTTCACTTTTTCGAAAGTAGGTCCAAAGTTTCTATTTAGCAGCCAATGTTGACTTTTCCAGAAAATGGTCCAAATTTCTTTTCTAACTAGAATTCGTTATTTCTGATCTGAAACTTATACATTAATCATAGTGACTTATTTTAACAAAATGAATAACATAACCAACCATTGCATTTTGCATAATTAAGCAGTCTCAAGCAGTATGGTTGGCCATTACCTTCATAAGTAAATAAAAAACTTTTGCGGAGGATTAAAAACCTTAGGCGGATAATTAAAAACCTTCCGCGGAAAATTAAAACCTTCCTCGGATAATTAAAAAACGTGGAGAATTAAATACCCTCCGCGAAAAAGTTCATCCAATCCGAACAAAATAAAAGCTATAAAAGAATAACAAACCTTTCGCGGAGAATTCAAAACTATCCCCGCATAATAACTATGGCGGGAAATGACGTTTTTAATTATCCGCGGAAGTTTTTCAATTCTCCCCGGAAGGTTTTTAATTCTCCACCGAAAGTTTATAATTCTCTGCGGGAGGTTTAATTAAATTGATAAATCATACAAAGCATTGTCAGGCAATGTTTCGATTACAATTAAACTAGTTAGGTGGTCGTTTTGATTGGGTGTAATTTTTTAATATGTATATATCATCAAATCATGAATAATATTTAGACCGCGTTTGAACAGCAGAATAGGTTTTAGGCAAGTAGAATTAAGGACAATTCTTGTAGATGTAAATACAAAATGGCTCGATAAGCTATCTGTAACTTTTGTGTTAACTGGAGTCGAAATTTTGAAGATGCAACTTGCACATGTACATGCACTAAAAGAAACATTTCCACCACCTAATGTACAAAAAAAAACATTCTAACGTTAAAAACAAGCTCCTCCTTTAGGAAATGGATCCCATCGGACTGAAACTTACTGTAGAAGGACTGCAGCCATTTTAACATTATTTAAATAGAATGGAGTATTAGGCCTACTTTGAGTCGTGCTGGGGACTTCACCAGCCTTTGGGTAAAATAATATAATACTATATACAAGGAGTCGTATAGCCTATTTGGCCAAATTGAGCACAGTCTAACTTTATAGTACACAGTTGGTGAGATATAATATATTTTGTTCGAAATGAGTGATAATAGGGGATATCACCTCATTATAATATTTTAAGGATTACTTTATAACCCCTTGGTTCCATTTGAGCTTTTTTTCACTATTTTTTTTTAAATAAAACCTGGATTCAGATTCTGATCTACTACTTTCTTTATATTATCATAGAAAACACTACACAATTTAGTCCTTCGAACAGTGTGGAGCACTTTATGTCAACCGCATCTACACAATAATTCCACACAATAAATAATAAAATACAGTCCTCCGTCGACATCGCCACGAATTCTACTCAATAAATAATAATATACAGTCGCAGTCAACATCGCCCCGAAGTGATATTTTACATAGCATAACTGAAATAATGTATATAACAAATAATAATAGTATAGTGTTAATTTACAAAGGTCTATAGTATATATAGACTACACTGCACAATCCAGTCCTTCGAACAGTTTGGAGCACTGTATGTACACTGCATGTACACAATCAAAAACAATAATGCTGTCGACATCGCCACGAAATCAACACAATAAATAATATTATACAGTCGCAGTGATATTTTACATAGCAGAAATAAAATAATGTATATAACAAATAATAATGTACAACCTACATCGTAATGAAGTGTTAATTTACAGATTAGGTCTGTATGATAAAAAAACTACATCGTCATGAGATTTCAATTTGGCACATTATAACTGACTTCATTATAAATAGTAATTTACTGCTTCGTCCCCATAAAATGATAAATGACATGGTACAACTGAGTAAATCTACAATATATATTTGATATCACCATTATCCCAGGACTTTCCATACAACACATGTACATTACACAAGACAGATAATTTGACTTCTGATTTGCATCATAAAAATTGCTACCCTGGTTATTTTTTATGATAAGTGGTCCTATGATGCAAATCAGAACTCAAATTATCTGCCTCGTGTAGTGTGTAATGTAATGTTGTATGGCGGGTCCTGAAGTACATCAGGTGGTAATTGTCATACCATAATTGGACATATCTACAAATATACACTCGATATCGCCATGAAGGGTAGTAGGTGATGTTCTCAGAAAGTTTCGTAAAGATCAAATAAATATTAACAGCTGTATAAATGTTTATATTAAATGCTGGGAAAGTGATGTGGCAGCCATCTCAGATATGCAAATTAGCCGATTTACAAACCTAGCCAGATAATCAGAGAATGTTGCAATAAAATTTATCGATACAAATTTTGCCTTCTCCACAAAACTCAACTTTCTCACGCCCTGCAAGCTTTATCATTTACAATAAACTCTGAACTGTTCAAGTGTCTGCCGACCATTATATTGTCCCTGCATCAATGTCAATGTAATACTATGCCTGTATTATTTCCGCCCAGTCGCTCACAGTTTTCCTCCTCAACTGAGAGTCATAATTTCCAATATGTTCAATCAATTCAAATTCAGTTCAGAACAAAATGCCACAAAACTTCACCAGAAAATTGCCAATTTCCTTGACAACACATGCTGTTCAATCAATCCACACTTATTTTAATCCAAATAGATTCTGACGGGTTATAAAGTTCCGCAGGAAATCTGAAATATATTAAAATCTGAATTCAATGACAACTTTGATGTTTATTAGAATAAGAACTCTCCATGTACTGATCAGTTCAATAAATAAGTTGATCAAGCTACATGACTAGATGACTTTTTGAATAGATATGTACTGTAATCTAACTGGGTTTACTCATCAGCTGTAATTAAGTCATGATCGGCATATATTGAATGAAAGGTGGATTTTACAAGTAATGACCTCGACAAAAGACAATATGGAGTTCATAATGTACAGAAGGAAATTGTAAATCATATGCATAACAAATATTTCCACAATTTTTTTAATTTGAAATTACTTCTTTGCAGAATGTGATAATGCTACCTGAAAGGTAATCTTACTCTCACAAGCAAACTTTCTATTTTTGCATTTATCTTGCTTGCATTGTTGTGTTATTTCTTCATCAAAACAATTCAATGTCAAATTATTCTGAACATATATTATTGAACAATGTCAACTGACCTCTAGATTGTGTTCCCAAGGATGTTGTATTGTTTGATCTGTAAAAAAAGAATGTCAATAATTACAGAACCACAATATTTATCACAGAAAACATCAATTATCAAAAACAACAGCAAGAGCTAAGCAATTCAGGTACTAAAAATGTTGGTTATCACTGTTATAAGTCACAATCACAACCTCTCTATGGCGGGGATTATGTGGTGTATAATGTCCAATCACCACATATACAACCTCTCTGTGACGGGGCTTATGTGGTGTATAATGCCCAATCACAACATATACAACCTCGCTGTGGCAGGGCTTATGTGGTGTATAATGCCGAGTCACCACATATACAACCTCTCTGTGACAGGGCTTATGTGGTGTATAATGCCCAATCACCACATATACAACCTTACTGTAACAGGGCTTATGTGGTGTATAATGCCCAATCACCACATACACAACCTCTCTGTGGCTTATGTGGTGTATAATGCCCAATCACAACATATACAAGTGGCGGGGCTTATGTGGTGTATAATGCCCAATCACCACATGTACAACCTCTCTGTGGCAGGGCTTATGTGGTGTATAATGCCCAATCACCACATATACAACCTCTCTGTGGCGGGGCTTATGTGGTGTATAATGCCCAATCACCACATATACAGCCTCTCTGTGGCAGGACTTATGTGGTGTATATTGCCCAATCACCACATATACAACCTCTCTGTGGCGGGGCTTATGTGGTGTATAATGCCCGATCACCACATATACAACCTCTCTGTGGCGGGGCTTATGTGGTGTATAATGCCCGATCACCACATATACAACCTCTCTGTGGCAGGGCTTTTGTGGTGTATAATGCCCGTTCACCACATATACAACCTCTCTGTGGCGGGGCTTATGTGGTGTATAATGCCCTGATCACCACATATACAGCCTCTCTGTGGCAGGGCTTATGTGGTGTATAATGCCCAGTCACCACATATACAACCTCTCTGTGGTGGGGCTTATCTGGTGTATAATGCCCAAACACCCATACATACAACTTCTCTGTATGTATTACACTAAAATACAGAAAAAAATCATTAACACCAATATTGTTTTGGGTTGGCAGCGTGGTAGACTGTGGCCGGTTGGCAGCGTGGTAGACTATGGCCCAGCTTTAACCCAATATTGGGACAGTATCCCTTGTTTGCTAGGTGCCTTCTGTATATTGTATACGGTGTCATCACCCTTTCTTCTATGTGGCATAATATGATGATTCTATGTTGATTCTATGCTGGCACAATTATTGGGCCATTATTGCACACGATGGATCAACCCCAGCAAACATGACTCGAGGCGTTTGTCCAACGTTGGTTTACTGTTGGGCCAACGTCGTGGACGGTGGGCCAACAGTAAACCAACGTTGGACCAACGCCTCGAGTCATGTTTGCTAGGACTTTAGACTAATACAAACTCGAGATATTGACCCAATGTCGTTTTAATGTAGGGCCACCGTATACGACGCTGGCCCTACATTCAAACAGCATTGGGTCAATGTGTATTTTTTGCTGTAATGTCTGCTTGCATGAAGTGTCATGCAGTGTACAGTATAACCATATTCAGTGTGATCACTCTCACCTCACTTCTCTATACGCTTTGCTTTCTTATCGTATGCCACCTTGGCCTTAGGACACGCCTGCCGGATGATGCCATCAGGCACCGTGTCCTCCTTCCTCTCACTCGCCCATCTATACACAAACACAAACGTCACCCCAGGCGCCCTGATATGTTGGAACCAGGACCTTAATCCACGGGCGAAATCCAGCACCTGTAGCACACAACACGGCATAATAAACATGTCATATCCTGCTCTGATCACAAAATCTCACATCGTGTCACCATACAGCACACAACACGGCATAATGTCATATCCTGCTTTGATCGCAACATGTCCCATCATTAGCATTAATTAAGACAGCTTCTCAGCAAACACCAGACGTCGATACAATGTTGGTTTAATGTAGGGCCAGCGTAGGCCGGGAGCCGGATCTATCCCTCGTACTCACAAAAGCTAAGGATTTCTCACTGCGATTTTTATTTAGCTTGACCCTTTGGACATAGCGAGTTTTTGTTCTTTTTTGCCAAACAGGACGCTTTGAGCCCTAGGGCCTATTTTACCATTTTTTAGACGGACACTAAAATAAAATTGACAGCAATTCGAAAAATTGTTCAAAATAGTAGTAGTTCTATTTATTTTCACTTATGTTTTAGTCATAGCCCTCGGCCATATACACATGTTGGTCACTGAAAAATATTTGTGACCAGATGTCATTTTAAATATTTTTTTCAACCCATTTATCAATACGGGCGGCTGAAAAAAACAACATTATAAAATATCTGTCAAGTTTGGAAATCTGTCATTTTTGCTGAGTGCTACTTAGAAGTAAGCTAATTCTCAAAAAGTGTCCCCATTACGTCCCCAGGTGACTGGAAGTTTAAGTTTAAAAAAATCTATGGCCAATTTTTTTTATAACTATATATTTAGGATACATGCGTCTTTATCGCTAACTCTAATTTGCGGTAAAATTCAAATGTTCTGATATTTCGGCCTCCAGTGGGCTATTATAATGCTATGGTTATTTATCATTATATTTATTATACATGAATCTCATGTTGGTGTTTGTTTACATTTTTACGGAAAAAACTGAATAATATATATTAAGTGACACTTTGAAAGCCAGGGCTGATTTTTTGTTTCTAAAATAGTATATCTACTATGGCTATTTATTATTATAATTACCATGTTTATTCCATGTTAATCTCATATTTATGTTAATGTTTACATGTTTTATGGAAAATCATATATGTGAACCATGTGTACATAACAAGTCTCATGTCGAAAAAATATAATTTGGAGCTGATGGTACCATTGGATAGCACACAGCTGGAGCTTTAAGATGACAGCAAGAACATGAAATTAGGTTGATCCGGAGCTGAGTTATGATCATCATCGTGACGTGAATGGGTCAATATTTCAAAAAATAAAAATGGAGAAAATCGGCTTTAAAGTCATGGCAAAATTTTGATTGTAAGTTCTTTATAGTATAAAAAATAGTTCCGTATGGCCAAACAGGACTTTTCGACCAAGCCTCGAAATTTTGTATATATTGTTTTTAACGATTGATTTTTATAGCCCAGGATGTAAACAGTCAATGCGTTGACACAATCCTGGTCATACACACCAATGTTAACGGGTCTTATCTGTGACACAAAACTCCTGGTCACGGTGCCAATATAACAAGTGATATACGTTGACACGCTGTCGTCGCGTGTCCAAATGTTCTGGCACGGCAAACGCAACACCGTGGATAAAATACCTAAATCTTGAATATATATAAAATATATATTAAGTGTAAGACATTTAGTTTCTCAGTACACTGATGTTAATACTTATATCTCGTTGTGTAATTTGTTGATAATTTTGCTGTAGCTTCAGTGATCTACAAGGTGTTAGATACCGAAGCAACTCCCACTAAATTTGGTAATAAATGATCGTAAGTACAAGGTGAAATTAACATTCCTTGTTTTTATATAGCTGGATGTATAAAATCGCTTAATTTCAATATATTGATATTTCCTGATCCGATAATTTTAAAAATTATTTATGTAACATAATTTTTCAAATGATAATATAAGTTTAGTTTACCCACCTCATCACACAAACACTTTTAGTAAAGGATATATATATTTATTCGTAAATATAGAATACATATTTTCAACATTTTGCAGCGGAAACAAGATATACCATGCAACTAGCAAAACAAATAGATTAAAGCTTAATTCTTAAATTTGGAATATTGTTTAACTCCAAAAAGACTGATTATGGAATTGAGTTCATGTTGTTTCATTCAACAAATTTACTTAAAACTTCATCATGGTGTTGAATTGACATGTATCATAACCAGCTGCCGCACCAACGCTTTAAAAAAATATGGGCCTAAAAATAGATGAGGGTTCAAAAAAAATACTAATGTATTTATTTTTGACCTCGCATTCAAAAATTACCCCACCAAAAATGTTGGTGACGTATGTCAAGTGCTTTAAGAGCAAACACACCATGGAGCTGAAACACTTCTCAGAAATGATGCAACCGGTGCTGCACGATTCTCAATTTCATGAAATCACTGTTCTTTTCAACAAAACAGTAGAATAAACTTTAATGGGAAATGCAAATTCGTCTTCAGGTTCGGGAATAGGTCGCGGGGTAAAATAAAATAACATCAAATCTTCAAGTCTATCAAATCAGTGAAAGCAACTCATGAACTAGTTGATAATGTGATGGCCGCTCATGAAATGGATAGTAGGCCATGTGTGGATAAACATGAGTATCAAAGACTTTCGTCCAACACAGGTGAAACGTAGTGATATTCCAATCATAACCGTCTATCACTATGGTCACTGCAGCTTCTAATAGCTTCACAAATCCTTTTAAAAGTGATAATGAAACACGTTTGATACATCATCAGGTGCACGTGTACATGTTTAGAAAGCTGATTTTCGAAAGATGAGGACAAGTTTGCCCTACCACCGATAGCAAATAACCTTTTATCGATGACGTAAGTGCCAGATTATAGCCTACATCAAAGATGTTCGAGCTAAAATGGCCGATGATGCTAATATAATTTTACCATCCATTCATGAAGTACATTGAAGTCAATAATCACCTCAAAATCAAAGGTAAAAAATTAGGTCAAAGGTCATAATCCCCAAAAGGCACATCTACACCTCCTGAGAGATTTGTGTGTGCAATATGAAAACAATCTAGGAAATGCTTTGCGAGATATTGTAAGGAAACTGAACTTATTATCCGCAATAAATTAAAGTCAATAATCGCCTCAAAATCAAAGGTCAAAAACTAGGTCAAAGGCATAACCCCCAAAAGGCACATCTACACCCCCTAAGGGATGTTTGTATGCAATATGAAAGCAATCTGGCTAACGGTTTCAGAGATATCGTCTGGAAACGAAACACGGACGCACGGCCAGACATGATGATGACAATATCCCCTGCCCTTACTTCGTGGGCGGGGGATAAAAATGCTGACAGCGATGTAAGACCACATTCACTCACTCACATCACATTCTGTACTCAGTAGCAATAGCTTAGCAATACTGTTCTGCATTATTCTATGGTATACATAGCAATAAACAGTGAGCAGAAGCAAGACTGGGGTCAGTACTATGTCCTATGTCATTTAGCTCTGAACATCTAGAAAGCTATATACGTGGTACCTAATATGGTACCAGACTTATCCGAACCTTGTAGTACTACGACTACAACTATGACTACGACTATCTCAGAGACCATCTGAAGTATTTCCAAAATTTTTTTTATTTCTTGTGAAACAAAATTGATCGTGTTTTCTTTATAAAATCCGCTGAATTCGGATTTGATTTACCTTATTAAGTAATGCTTATGATTTCTCGCGCTATCAAAGTGTTGCTAATTATTATTTTGCGCGCTATAAAAGTTGAAAAAATTTTCTCAGGATTTTGTTTCCGGTCCATTAGGAAACCTTGTGGGTATTATAACCATAATGCTACTGCTTCTGTCATGGAGACTATCTCGAGTATTCAACAACCAATATCAATATAACCGCATCTAATCATGATAATCTATGCAGGTATTCTAACCCTTTCTTAGCACACAATTCAACTTCAGCAATGTTGTCTCATGGATATCTCTATAGAGCCTAAAGGCTTCCAATAACTTTAAATAATTATAATTGTCTAATGATGTTTCAACTTGACTGTAGCGTGTAGTGTGTCTCAGTGTCGGATGACGCTTTCACTGATCGATTAGCGTCAGAACTTGATCCATTAGCTTATGTTGTGTTTTCTTCATGAGCAACATATGAACTATAACACACTTACCTATAATCTCAGTACATTTAGCTTATATCCTTGATATAACTTGTACAATATGAATACTTCAGAATTATTGCAATCGATAGTCTCGAACAAGAATTGAGTTTTCTGTCACAGTTTCATGAATTTGTTAGGTCCAATTGATTGATGGGTCAAAGTTACATGATAATGTCGTAAACACGAATCAGCGCGGTGGATGATCAATACAATAAGTTGTTCATTTCAAGCTTGTTCGCATAGCTTACCTGCATACACAACCGTGTACAAATGTAAAATACCCGAAACATAGGCCGGGGGTCTTTTGTCTTGTTTGCTGATATACAGTGCAACCTGTAGGCCTACATACCGGACCCTGTACAAACCGGAATCCTGTCTATACCGTAATAATTTATTGGTCCCGAATTAATTACACTCAAAACAATACTAATTAACCCTCTCCAAACAGGAACCTGTCTACTCCAGCGTCATACATTTCAGGAAATATATAAAAGTTACCAAAAAACGAGTATTGTCGTCATCTAAAGCGAAACAGGTAAAAAAATAAAACTGCTGCAATATGATTAACTCCATATCGAAAACACAGCTTCTCATACTGCTTTGATATTTAAATGGGCCGAAGCTGCTGTTAACAAATGTGCTCCGTGTCTGAAATGTGTGACGGACTGTTATTTTAAGTTAGATGCTAAACAGGCAAATCCTCTAAAAACCGCAATACAGGCGGATAGATCAGTATGATTATTATATGCTTATTATTTTAATAGAATAAAAAAAATCTTTTAAAAATTGTCATTTGTAGACCTACCGATGACGCACCCTGAATTATAACCCTCATGCCAATTGTACAAGTTATCGTTGTAGTAGAGTAGCAATTATTACTTCTTCTGGGACTTTTAATATGTCCCAGTTAGCCAGGAATTTTTACGAAGTCTTTAATTTTCAATTTTAATTCTTCTGCGTAAAAAAGGCCTAACAAAGTTATAAATTATCAGCTTTTAATGTTTCTTACTCAGCTGTGAAATCTATAACAGCCCTAATCCATCATTATCACATGTTGACGTAATGCACTTTCACTGCACCTCTTACGTAATGCCAATTATGGAATCCACAATGCACACAGTAGACCTAAGGATAAAGACCCATGAAGGCTTTCTCAACTCACACAGTCTTTGCTGAAATATTGCTGTAATGTTATCAGGCCAACGTTGAGTCAGTTGTTAGTTGGCTGTATCAAATGCAATGAAATAAAATAAATGGGGGTCTACACCACATTTGTACACATATAGGCTAAACTGGGTAAGGAGCACCTCTTGAGGATGGTGAGATGAATGCGGTGACACTGCCCTCCAGACACAGGATTCGAAATTGAGACCTGTTGGTCTGCGGCCGAGCACGCTAACTCTCGGTCAAGGAGGCTGCCCACAATATTCAATATTTACGATTGAACAGGTAGGAAACATTTTGTTTCTTTGAAACTTGAATTGCAGAGCAGGAGACGAATCAATACAATCATATACAGTGAAGATGTAGCCCTACTAAGCTCTACTATATTGGCTTAAATATAAAAAAAATTATGTAGTTATTTTCTACACGATAGTTATTAGTCCCAGAGCTAGGGGTGTTTTATTTGTGTTGAAAGGTCCATACGATCCAAGAGTTCCACCTATAGTGAAATTTCCTCAGGAATCCGAATCTGCGCGTCTTACAAAAATCATCCTGTCCAAAAGTACCGTAAAAACCCTTTAAACACTAGTACCGTCAAAATCGCAAACCGCAATGTGAAATATTGCGTATGAAGTGATTGTTTGCTACAATTGTGGTAATTTTCTATTTAAATATTTTTTTTATTATTTATTATCCTCACATATGACACAGGCTTTCACATGGATGTAAAATATTTTGTGTCTGATCAATGACAAATACACTATATAGCTTTAAGTTGGTATTTTAACACATAATTTTACTCATTTTTCATACTTTTTCACTAAATAGACAAAATACTTTTCTCTCAGCCGATTTCTGTATAGTATAAATGTTTAATTTTGATTCAAACATGTTCTAGAACTATTGTTGATTTAGAATTAACCCATTTGGAATAAAAATAATGAGTTATGTGAGCATATTACTCGCTTTTTTTCGTTAGACGTAAAATTGGCTCGCTTTTCTTCAGGCTAGTGTTTAAGGGGTTTTTACGGTACTTTTGGACAGGATGATTTTTGTAAGACGCGCAGATTCGGATTCCTGAGGAAATTTCACTATAGGTGGAACTCTTGAATCGTATGGACCTTTCAACACAAATAAAACACCCCTAGCTCTGGGACTATATGGTTATAATGGCCATAGACGAGCCCACACCACTAATGTGTGGGTCACGGATTGCTGTATTAGTTTTACCCAGGAAAATTTTCAACATGACGGTGACTGATTTCTTAGATATATATATATGACTGTCCAAAGGAATGTCCCTCGTTTTTTATTCTAGTGAAATATTTGGCTAAAAAAGTACACGAAACTGTGAAGAACTTCATATGTTTCTGATACTACCAAATAATGTAAATAAATAAAAAATTATGAGACACTGAACCAATGTGGATTTAATATTGGTTCACCGTCTGGGGCGCTGCCCAACATTTTTCATATTTTATTCCGCACAACATATTCAATGTGCATAATATATATTGGTCATGTCATTGCTATCCCTTACCTGTGGGTGATAATTGACAGCTATGTTTTTACTCTCGTTCTGCTATAATTATAGTGTTCCCTGTTCCACTTTGACTTTCATTTATTACAAAAATGAAAAATATATATTTTAAAGTTTTATAATCCACATACACGGCTGGTCCTCGTCTTCATCATTGACGTAATTGGTAGGAAACAATCAAATGAAATGAATCGGGCTTTAGGCCACCTTTGTGCACATATAGGCTAAACTGGGCCAGGAGAACCTCCTGAGGATGGTGAGGTGATGACACTGTCCTTCAGACACATGATTCGAAATTCGAGCCCTGGCGGTCTGAGGTCGAGCACGCTACCTCTCGGTCACGGAAGCTCCCCACAATACTGACTTTCACACGTGGATGGGGAAGAAACATTTTTTGTTTTTTCAACCGCCGAGACCGGGAACCGAACCCCGAACTCTGGCGTGAAAGGCAGAGGTGCTAACCACTACCCTAGGGCCCCCGCCCAGGAAACAATCAATGAATGGGAAAGCGTGAATTCAATTATGATGCTGTGTCATTAAAATAAACACTTAGGCCTAAAAGGCCCCCTTCTTCGCAGCTAAGCGACCAGTCAGTATTTGCATAAATTTACAATATTGGCCCAGCTGCTTTATAGACAATGAATCGACATTACTCTAGCACCTGACTCACACGGTATGGAGTGAATTCTATTAATGAGTGTGTTAGACAAAACACGAAGTTTATTATTAGGTTTGAACTTATAAAATTTATACCCCTATATTTTATGCATAATAATATACATGCTGGCATACATCTTGTATTTTACTTTAGAAAGTAAAATAATAATAGTAGGCCTACATATAATTACTTCGAGACATGTTTTTAATATACATATATCCACTTCTAACAATGTCTAAAGTATGCATACTTTTAGGTGCATCCCAGCAAGCACAATAGGCCTACGTCGAACAGTGGATAAACACTCAAAGGTTTTGAATTTCAGAAGTTTAGCCAGACCATAGAGTTAGTTAACTCTATGGCAAGACACGTGTCAATGTTGTCCTACTCCAGCGGTATTGCCTCGTTGTAGTGGTCGACGCGATGTGTACAAAGCATATTCTGATAATATATCACACTGGCTATATAGGCCTACGCTATGCTTTCAACAGAAGCTACATCGACTTAGTGTTAGTTTAATGTTGGGCCAGCAGTGCAGACGGTGGACCAGCATTAAACGAAGGATGACTGGATATTAGTATATTGTTGTGCCGCCCTCTACATCGTTTACCCAGCATTAAAGGAGCATCATTTATTATTAATATTACTATTTGTAAATTCAATTAAAAATAAAGTTTAGTAAGTTTTAATTAGACCCCTATTAGCGTGATATTTATATCACAATATGGGATGTTGAATATCTGCTTCCATCGATAGGCTCTATAATACAAGAACATAAATCGGGTCTACTTTTTGTGTTTTTATCATAGACTTATTTTGCAATCTACGTTCAGTTTTACTTGAATATAGCTCACTTTAACATAGCCTAAAACATTGGGACGCAGACAGTTAATATACACAACATAGATAGTTAAAACTATAGATATGTATGAGGTTGGTACTATTACATATTCAGTGCCCGATTTGTAATTTGGAAAAAGGAGGCCAAGGGGCCCATGCCTTTTTTTCATAGGGGGGGGGGGGCATTGGCCTTAGACGATGGGGCATGTGGCCCATATTATTCCAAAAGGGGGGCATTTTTTCAACAACAAATAAAACACTTAAGGTTCATTCATATCACCTCGTATTCCGTATTAAACATTCTTGCTGTTAGAAATATCAAAGATTCAATTTAATGGCACACAAGAAGTAAAATCCTTCAATAAACCACGTGGACATGAACCATATTGGCGGTTAGGCTATTATTAAAATGGAAAGAAGAAGAAATGGTTTACTTAACAGTCAAGTAGGCCCAATCGACTTCACGTCACCACGCACGTGAATTAATGTCACGTGTTGATTCATTCCTCACGTTGTGTCAACGCCCTTATGAGTGTTATTGGAGTCGATCACATAGCTTGAGTTCTAGGCCTATTCATTCTCGTCCTCGGGTGCTGTCGGATTTCTTCTTGGGGCAGTGTCATCAACGTCCTTTGTTGTTGCCGCTAGGCCTACACCTAAATCACCTTAAACCGCTAAGCGTGACTGTAGTCGCTTTAATCCGTTTTATTAGCCATTTAAACATCAAGATTTGTAAATTGCCTAATCTTAAAATACAAATTTGACAAATACGAGTTGTTTTCTCTGGCTTGAAGTTGTGGGTCAATGTAGTGAGACACAACTCCAAGAGTGTGAAAATTTAAATTATTTAATTCAGCGGTTTAAGTGTTAATATATTAGTCACCATGAACAAATTTTCTACAATATTTGCTGTACAAAATAAATTTACAGGCTGTTATTATTCGTTATATTGGTACATTTTTTGATAATTTTTTTGCTTTTCGTTTTAATGACACATATAGTCTAAGTCTATATAGACATCTACATCAGGTTCAAGGTAGAAAAATACATTGATAAATGCGGATACAACAGGTGTGGCGAAGTTGCGGCGAGGTTACTTAGCCCCATGTGGCGAGGTTACCAAAGCTGTGACGAGGTTACTCAGCCTTCTGTGGCGCGGTTACCAAATCTGTGGCGAGATTACCTGTGGCGAGGTTACCTTGTGGCAAGGTTACCTGATACCATGACAGGAATAGGCCTACCCCAACAATATTGCGAGATATTGGCAATGGTAGGCTATACTAAATCTGACATTCTGCCGATTTATCAGGTGACAGTTCAATATTTCGTTGGAATCAGCAACATTTCAAATACATTTAGGTTTCAGTAGCTCGTTTTTCTTCCATACTTCATTTAAATTTTATTGGTAAGCATATAGGCCTATGTTTTGGATCATGGGATACCGAACCATGACTCTGTTCTAACAACGCTGAATACTAATACTGAAACTAATACAGCGATACACAGCTCACAATTTGACAGTGTGGGCTGTAATGGACATTTATTGGCGGCACTACCGATAGTATATAGGCCTACACCACCATATAAATATTATTCTTCCTGCTTGGAAAGATAGGCGTCTTACATTGGGAGCTGAAATCTAAAAAAAATTAACTGGTAATGACATGGTAGTTAATTCCACAGAAAATATAATAAAGGGACTGGCTCAGGCTAAAATAATTAAAAAATCGCTGATTTTATTTTGGCTTACTAGGCCTAATATTGCCATCTGAGGTAAACATGGTAAACATGTCCATAGACTAGAACTGCAACTTTAGTTTTTTTAATTTTTGTGCTGTGCATTTACCACTTAGGCTATATAGAGACGAAATTCCTGATTTCTTATTTTGGACAATCATGTCAAAAATAAGAAATAGGCCTACGGGAATTTCGCCTTTATATCTAGCTCAACAGGTAAATGCACAGCACAAAAATTAAAAAACTTTTGCATGTTTACATCATATGGTCATATTAATAAGCCAAAATAAAATCACCATTTTTTTGATAATTTTAGCCTGAGCCAGTCCCTTTAATTCAGCAGGCAGAGCCTAGAACTTATCTTGAAAAATCCTATGGCCCACTAAAACTTGTTGCGTCAAAAACAAAGATATTGCTTAAAGTGTGGCGCCGCGATAGAATGATGTCGGGCCAGTTTTATTTTTTGCCGGAATCGCGCAATTCGGCCTAGGCTACTCTTTATAAGTCAGGCACTGGGTATTCTTTACATCGGGTGCCAGAAACACCAGATTTATTATTATAACACGATACATTCCCAATGCTGATGTAATGCTGGGCCACTGTTTGCGACGCTTGGCCAATATTATTCCAATCAAAACCCTATAAGGTCTAATCACTATATTTAGGCTAATCATGAATGTAGGGGCCTATATTTTATCTGAACACTTCTTAAAGACGAAATTACCTAACCTAGGGACCTCAAACGTTATATTGGTATGTTCATAAGGACTGGTGTAGGCCCTACAGAAATGCCAACCGTTTCCCACAACACAGCACCCCTATTCCCCCTAAATCGGACACAAACACAGGCAAAATAAACTTAATAAATTAAAATGTGTATTTCACCATACTTTGACCCTTTTTCATGTCAGATGGTCGTAATTAAAGGGTTAACTTACCACATGAACGGTCATTGCAATACAATACGTTTTTTGGTCATATTTCACACCAGAAGTGTATAAATTATATCAATGTGCAATGCCTTTTACTGCCCAGGCCAAAAATCTATTTTTAATAATACAAAATTTGCTATTTTTGGGAATAAATATCTTAGCCGAGACCTAATTATTGTTATATTGCGTAGCATAACACAGCTGTGTCAAGTGAGGCAGAGAGGGGTGGGAGAAGAGGGCGAGGCCTCCCTCGACAGACTGCTGGCGTTCATGAACACCTATACCCAGCTATCACCAGGCATTGACCCAATGTTGTTTTAATGTTGTGGCGATGTCGAAGATGGCTGGCTAACATTATAACAACATTGGGTCTATGCCTGTGTTTGCTGGGTTGCGGTCAGCAGCGGTCAGTAAACTAGAGTCATTGACACAATGTTAGCCTAAAAGTGGCCCACCGTTTACAACACTGGGCCAGCATCAGCCCGGCATTGACATACCAGTATATATAGGACTTAACACAATAAACGTTCACCCAATGCTAGCTTAATGCTGGCCCATCGTCTACGACCATGGCTAAAGGTCTCATTGGCTAAAGGTCTCATTTTTGCAGGGAACACCGGCAACTCGATACCCTGACACAATGTTGGCTCAATGTTGGAACAGTGTCATAGTTGATGGCACAATATTTAACCAACATTGGGTCAGTGCAAGCCAAAAGGAGGCAGTGACATCAGCGGAAAGGAAAGGAATATACTTGATTTACAAGTGACAAATACGGCCTTTTGGCAGCGCTATGGCAGGAAGAGACGGGATGCCAGTTAAAAAGTAGTAAATGCCTAGTATACCAGGGAGCAGATAATGCCTTTTGACATTGCACAGAGAGAACAGATGTTAAACGGGAGTTAACGACAGACATTTGCTTGGAAAGTCAACCTAAAATTTTGTCGACAGAGTCGACAAACTAAAAACAAAACAAAATATTACACAGTTTATTTTTATTATTATAATACTTAACAATGGGCTAATGACCCGTGCTGTGTGACGCTGGTCATCATTAACCTAGGAAAAAACATTAGGACTTAAAATGTCATGTCGACCAATTGCTTGTAGAACGTGGATAAATATGTACAATGTGGCACAGAACGTTGGCACAATGGTGTCTCAATGCTTTGGCAGCATTGCCTAACCTCCACAAATACTGGGACAACACTGAATTCAAGGCCCAAAGTGCCACAAATATTTAAATTGAGGAAACAAAGTAAATGTAGCAATACATGTAATTATTTAATTTATTAAACAACTCAATAATTCATGTAATATTTCCCAACGTTGTTCCCAACAAATGTAAAGAAATCACAAATTTGAGCTTATATTTATAGGAGGAATGGAACATGAGTGGGCCGAGTAAGCGGGTTGTGACGCAATTAGCTGTGTGTTACAACGCTATGACTAAAAAAGATGTAAAAAACTTCATACCTCTTCCATCAGCAAGGAAAGAAGCATAAAACATAGGCTTTTCCCGATACCTGTTGACAAATTCACGAAGCAATCCTTCCCCTCTAGAACACATTTCAGAATTTCACTCTGTTCGTTTTTAAGTTGCATTCCTTCTGAAAACTATATTTTCCTTTGGCTTTTTGCTAAAGTTCTTCAATGTGAATTTCTACCATGATTGTATTGCTGTTAAATGCATATAATAAATACAATTTTTTCTCCATATTCGTGATAATTAGAGGACAGTTTAACTTAGAGGACATGGTTAGCAGTTGAGCTAATGTGTACAATTAAAATTATAGCGATCACACATCAAGATGAAAAATAAACCATTTCCGATCATTTTCGCTGATCGACTTACCAGAATGAGACTGATTTTTCCTCATGAGGTTCTCCTAGCCCAGTTTACCCTATATGCATCAAGACAAAGGTGGCCTAAAACCCCATTCATTAATCAATTCCCATTGTTGGAACTTGGAAGCATTCGGTAGATGTGTGCATCGATCATCGTTCACTCTGCACAAAAATAATGGTCTTGCAGCTGCTCACAAGTATTTGTTTGTGTATGACATGATGGCGTCGATGTCCAGAATAAAACTCTTGTTCCGATTCACTTCCTGTTCTGTAAATAATATGAGATGTCCCACCAATGACACATACAGTCCTCGTAAACTTGGCTCCCACTGCCGCCAAGTTTGCTAATATAATTGGGAGGGAGAGGGGGGGGGGGGTCGGGGGGCTAAACATTGTCTCCATCATATTTTCAAAAGACGGAAGGGTTTCTCTGGTAATATCGAAATGTTCTTGGGGATGGTGTAAAAAACATCTCACACACTAGAGGTTTGACCATATGGGAGGGACACTTAGGCACACCAGTACATGTTCATTATGAGCAGCTTGGTACGATTTATACGATTTATATTAATTAACTATTGTTATTAACTACCCTAATTAAACAAGAGGATGAAGTCTTATATCATCCCCCGCCATAAAATAGGTTATAGTTTTTGCGGTAACAAATATTTAAAAAGTAGACTTGTGATGACCATTTTAAATTTCAGTAAAAACACCAGCACATTATTTCTGATTTCAATTTTTGAGTTTTTGCGCCTACCAAAAAATTGAGATTGTTCCGTGGCGGCCATTTTTAATTTCTGTAAAACCTTGAAAAAGTCACCTGCACATCTCCATATGGTGAGGAATGTGATAGTAAAATTTTAGAGTTTTTGCGCCCACAACATTTTTTGGAGTTGCCCTCTGGCGGCCATTTTTAATTTTGGTAGCATCTTTAAATAATCACTTGCCCATCCCTATGTTGCTGGGAATGTCATGTTAAAATCTCAAAAAAAATGACCAGTAGTTTTTGAGTTTTTGCGCCCATAATAAAACGTGACACCGGACGCTAGACGCCAGAAAGAATCCTTGCGCGACTAAAATCCCCCTTCCCCTACGGGCGGGGATAAAAATGGTGCCATTTCAACGAGTGACCAGTAAGTATTCAGTTTTGAATCAAATTATTTCTGTATTTTTATTATTTCTGTATCATTAGTTTAGAGATAGCGGAACCCGAGCACCGGATAGGGTGCTGAGAGAGTGATTTTGTTGTAAAAACACTTTTAGCCTGACCACTTGTTCTTTGATATAAAATGTTCATTTATTAGTTTGCATTACGGTCATACCTTTGACTCTCAGATGAGTGTGAGAACACTTACAATTATATCACGTTAGTCCAGCATTGAATACAATTAGCTTCATGAAAAGAACCGAGACTACAAACACTTAGCAATTGTATGCGTTGAACAAAAGGCATTTGGCAATTTAAATGCGTTACATAATTTACATTACCATCGGCTAGTTCTTTTATTGATTCTAAAAATGGCAATCATGCTTAGCAAGGCTTCCGCTTCAGAGAAGAAGTTTCAAGCAAGGAAGAGATGCGTGTGCAATGTTTATACACCATCCCAAGAACTTTATAATGTCGCCAGGGTCCTTTCCCTCATTTGAAAATATAATGGGTACAATGGAGCCAATAATGTACCTGAATGTACCCCGGCTAATTATCGCTTGTCAAGTAGAACCAGTGCCCTGATCATTATGTGACGAAATTAAAAGAGCGGTGCTTATGCTGAAGATATTTTAAGCAGATGAACGGTATCTGGCCTCTGCCAAGGGTTGTTGGTGTCATTGAAGGGATGTGTCATACAGACCAACAAGTGAACCGGAACACAGAATTTTATTCTGGACACAGACGTTATCGTGTCATGCACACACATGCTTTGTGAGCAGCTGCAAAGCCATTTCTTACATATACTGCATGATGCCAGCAATGGGACCTCAACAACAATTATATTGTCCACAACGATGCTGCACATACGTCTATTTGCAGATAAAATGTATCCATGTAGAGCCCCTCTTGTGATACCCTGCAGCAGGAGAGTGCAGTTACGAAACAGACCCCCCCCCCCCCCCGACAAATATGTCAACGCATGTGCTTGACCAGACACATTGCACCACAGAGGGTGCAGGTTGAACACGTCATTATACAGTATTAAAATTGCTTAAAGTTATTGGAAGCCTTTCAACGCATCCACGAACCAGTATAACTTTAATTGTGGAATTATGTGCTGCACATCCTTTAGAATACCTGAAGAGATTATGATATTAACAATTAGATGTGGTTATATTGCTACTGGTTGTTGAATACTTGAGATGGTCCCTCTGATAGAAGCAGTAGTATTGTGGTTATAATAAATTACAAGATAAATCAGCTCTAAATTGAGCGGATTGTATAAGAAAAAAAAACATGAAAAAATGACTTCATCCTTGAATACTTGAGATGGTCCCTGAGTTAGTCGTAGTCCTAGTACTGCAAGTTTCGGATAAGTCTACTTATAACAATTATAGTGCTAAGCATTGACAGGTTGTGTACGTGTCATTGTTCATGTTGACCCAATGCTGGGTTAGTGTTGAGTCATCGTCTCAGGTGGTGGGCCAACAATAAACTAACATTGGCTAAATGTTACATACTGATACATGCCGTCTACTATATGTAGACCTAGGTATAAAAGGTGTATGTGAGATGTGATATAGTTTACTCACCAGTTGACGCACGCCTGGCAGGGATGTCATGGTATTCCCGTCACACGTCACCTCACAGTATGACATGCCGCCCAGCCACAGCACGTCAACCCCACAAAGCTGTGACAGCAGTCTCTCCAGGATCACGTCACTCAGTGTGGTATGCACATGGAGGTCCCCTACACGACACACCTGTAACAACATAACACTGTCATCATCATCTCTACCATCACCAACATCATCTCTATATGACACACCTGTAACAACATAACACTGTCATCATCATCTCTACCATCACCAACATCATCTCTATATGACACACCTGTAACAACATAACACTGTCATCATCATCTCTACCATCACCAACATCATCACTACATGACACACCTGTAACAACATAACACTGTCATCATCATCTCTACATGGCACACCTGTAACAACATAACACTGTCATCATCATCTCTACATGACACACCTGTAACAACATAACACTGTCATCATCATCTCTACCATCACCAACAACATCTCTACATGACACATCTGTGACAACATACACTGTCATCACTATCTCTACCATCACCAACATCATCTCTACATGACACACCTGAAACAACATAACACTGTCATCATCATCTCTACCATCACCAACATCATCACTACATGACACACCTGTAACAACATAACACTGTCATCATCATCTCTACCATCACCAACAACATCTCTACATGACACATCTGTGACAACATACACTGTCATCACTATCTCTACCATCACCAACATCATCTCTACATGACACACCTGTAACAACACACACTGTCATCATCATCTCTACCATCACCAACATCATCTCTACATGACACACCTGTAACAACATAACACTGTCATCATCATCTCTACCATCACCAACAACATCTCTACATGACACACCTGTAACAACATAACACTGTCATCATCATCTCTACATGACACACCTGTAACAACATACACTGTCATCACTATCTCTACCATCACCAACATCATCTCTAAATGACACACCTGTAACAACATAACACTGTCATCATCATCTCTACCATCACCAAGATCATCTCTACATGACACACCTGTTACAACATAACACTGTCATCATCATCACTACCATCACCAACACCATCTCTACATGACACACCTGTAACAACATAACACTGTCATCATCATCTCTACCATCATCAACAACATCTCTACATGACACATCTGTGACAACATAACACTGTCATCATCATCACTACCATCACCAACATCATCTCTACATGACACATCTGTGACAACATAACACTGTCATCATCATCTCTACCATCACCAACATCATCTCTACATGACACACCTGTAACAACTTAACACTGTCATCATCATCTCTACCATCACCAACATCATCTCTACATGACACACCTGTAACAACTTAACACTGTCATCATCATCTCTACCATCACCAACAACATCTCTACTTGACACATCTGTGACAACATAACACTGTCATCATCATCTCTACCATCACCAACATCATCTCTACATGACACAGCTGTAACAACATAACACTGTCATCATGATCTCTATCATCATCAACATCATCTATACATGACACACCTGTAACAACATAACACTGTCATCATCATCTCTACATGACACACCTGTAACAACATGACACTGTCATCATCATCTCTACATGACACACCTGTGACAACATAACACTGTCATCATCATCTCTACCATCACCAACACCATCTCTACATGACACACCTGTAACAACATGACACTGTCATCATCATCTCTACATGACACACCTGTAACAACATAACACTGTCATCATCATCACTACCATCACCAACATCATCTCTACATGACACACTTGTGACAACATAACACTGTCATCATCATCTCTACCATCACCAACACCATCTTTACATGACACACCTGTAACAACATAAAACTGTCATCATCATCTCTACATGACACACCTGTACCAACATAACTCTGTCATCATCATCTCTACCATCACCAACACCATCTCTACATGACACACGTGCAACAACGTAAACTGTCATCATCATCTCTACCATCACCAACACCATCTCTACATGACACACCTGTAACAACATAACACTGTCATCATCATCTCTACATGACACACCTGTACCAACATAACTCTGTCATCATCATCTCTACCATCACCAACACCATCTCTACATGACACACCTGTAACAACATAACTCTGTCATCATCATCTCTACCATCACCAACACCATCTCTACATGACACACCTGTACCAACATAACTCTGTCATCATCATCTCTACCATAACCAACATCATCTCTACATGACACACATGCAACAACGTAAACTGTCATCATCATCTCTACCATCACCAACATCATCTGCACATATTATGTCACATCTAGGAGCTAATGGCTGTATCTATCAATATGGAAATACCATTATATTATATACATGTTAATACATATATATTATGATATCTCAAATATTAGAGGGACGGAATAAAAATCCTGAGAAATAATATTAGTGCCATAATTATATATATCTACTTGTGTGACATGTGTTGGTTGTGAGTGGACTACTTGAACTGGCCCCACTCAATGTAGTACGTGTTTGTATACGAGAATACCTCGATATGTGTATCTTACTTGATACAGATTGTTAGTTTGTCAAAGCGTCCAACTGGTCCAATCACTCAGAGGGCGAAAGGGGATGACCCTATCCCACCGAAAAATGAGGAATGATCAAGAAAAAATAATGACCTTAGCCAAAAACTGGTCTGGCACCCCTGTAGCGCATTTGTATAATACGTTGTTGCTCGGATAAACCTAGTAGATTATTCATTACCTTCTGTGCAAGATAATAGTTAAGACATTTGACCAATTTAATCGAGGTCTGACGACTACGGGAAAATGTCTAATCATCCTTTAAACGTGATAATTATTTGTTAAAGCCCTCTCCCAGCAGGCATTTCATCATGATTTGACGTTAAAATAATGTGAAATTGACAAGTTGATGACTTATTGATATCAAATTGACGTCAAATCGAGACGGACAGCCCTTTATGGCTTTAAAGCAACTTTTTTACTGACGTCAAATTACAAAAGGCCGCCGTGACCTCATTGTTTCTGGAATTGCAGCCATGTTTAAATATATCCGAGTTATCAGTGATCTACACATGTGGTATAAATTTCACAGTGATGCTTTCAAAAATGTTTATCTATAGTGTGATCTATAGCGAGAAAAATTGTGGATCTGAAAAAAAGTTGAGGTCATTGAAAGGTCAAATGGAAAATCAGATCAGATTTTGCAAGAAGAAATTCAGTAACCACTGCCAACACTGCATACATGTCATCAACTAGTGAAGTGACTTATTTAGTTTAAAATGAATGTTTTATTTAATTTCATCAATTCTTTTTAGCGCTAATTGGATAAATATTTTTGTCATTGTATGTGTTCGTTTTGTGTTTTTTTTACCTTATACACGTAGTTAATAGTATACATACTGTTCTTTGAGCATGCAAATGTGCATATATTAAAAAGTATAATGTACAATTACACTTAGGGGACCACCTAGCTAGAGAGGTTCTTCTGTATTTATGTCTCGTGCAAGGAACAATCTATTACATTTCCGGGATGATCCGGATTATGATCCGAATCCAGCATGGATTATTTGATTTTATTTATTCAACCCTCATTACACGAGAAAATACATAAAAATTTGAAACATGCAATACAATTATAACATACTATAATAGCTGAATACAATGAAATAATACATTAAAACCAGTAAAAAAGATCAGTAATGTTTATAATGCGTAACTACTATGTGCTCTAATTAGGATTCCGAACTAAAATTGTCCATCTCAGGGAGTCAACAATGTCGTTCAGCGTTTCAAGTACAATATCGGTTTTGTCACAGTCTGCGCAGTCCGTGTTGGGGAAAGCCTTATATTAGCTTCACCACTCTACCCATCAGTGTCTCGTCTTTCATTGCTTATTTTGAAAGGAAACACACACATAACTCCCGGAATGCATCGTTTCCATCGAGAAATACTCATATTATTTATCATTGACCAACCTTTAGCAAATGGGGTTGGACGATTGTTTCAAGTAGCTTAAGGTACTTGTCAAAAAATTAACCTCTACACTTCTCTAGAAACGGTGGGCGGTATTTTGTAAAGCGTAAAATCCAAAATGGTCGCCATCGATCACAGTGATAAGCTAAGTATTCACATATATCATACACTAGTCTCACAGTAAACCTAGTAAACATAGTTACATGTGATATGTCCCTTCTGGCTAAATGTCTGGCACAGAATCTGACCTTAAACATTGTTCTATTACCGTAAAGTGAAGTGCAAAACTGAGTACCAGCAGACATAGGAAAAATACAACTTATTCTTAAGTGATCCAATACCTACATGTGATATGTCGTTTCTGACTCCGTCGTTTTCTACTAACTCATGTGTGACGCAGAATCCATTTCTGGCATCAATAATGCATCAATAAGGATCAGTATATATTTATTATATGATCTTCAAACACCATATCAAGGTAAAAAAATGACCAGTAGGCTAGTTGTCACTGTGAAAATACAGCTTTTATAAGTTGTCTAATAGCTGCATGTGATTTGTCGTTTCTAACTAACTTTGTGGCTCATAATCAATTTCTCGTATAAATAATGTTATTCTAGGCAAAAAAGAACTTTTTCTATGACCTAAATCTCCACATGAAGGCCAGAAATGACCACCAGCGGTCATCGTGAAAATACAACTTTTTCACAAGTCTTTTTTTGGTATCAGAATTGTCATTCTAGGCATCAGGTATCCGATAAAAAATAGCTGCGATGTGTCATTGGTGACAGTGAATCTATTTGTGCGTTCTTTGTATTTTGCACGTTTTTTTATTTTATACATCACATATATTAAAGAGAAATGTAGAAAAAATTACAGCTATTAAATAATATATCTATCAATTCCTGGGGTGGTTACCGGATAACCGGATATTAAAGGTATTATACTGGTCACAGATTAGATGCAAACAGGACTATGGCTGTATTGCATATGGATCGGCGTCGCAAGACGATTGTACCTGGGGATACTGGATCCGATCATCAGGCAAGGTTGGCTATCATGCTCAGGGTCGTTTCAGATATTGCCTATCGCCGGTTGAAGCTGAGCCTGCAATACTATATCAGATTAAAGCTAGTCTGATGAAGAATGCATTCAACAACCAGACATACTTCTCAACCTGAACTCAGAAAGGGAAACACTGGTATGGCCTGGACTATGCTGTTAATTTGTATTGTCAATAGAGTTGGCGACACAATTTTTCCTTGTGGATACCTTTCTCCTGCAACTTTAGTGAAGTGAAAATGTTATCTCATCTGACTTCAAATGTTATACCTATTTAATTTTTTTAGAAAATAGAGGTGGTGTACCCCTTAGACTTAAACTTGTTTTATGATCCTATACTTCAATGTGGTGTCATAGGCCTTTTTTTGGATCAAAACATATTCCCACCATGTGTTGATTTTTTACAAAACCTTAAGGGATATACACCTCTAACCTAACTAATTGATCTTAGTGATTTTACCTTTTTAAAACCTAGCACTGTGTGGAGTGTAGATTTGTTTATGCTCGACTTGTTTTCACTTGTATATGTTACCTCCACATTAACTTCTTCTCGTCTATTATCAGTACAAGGGTGGATCCAGGATGGATTAAGGGCAGGTCACCAAAATATATAAAATGGCACAATGAGTGGTCTGGACTGAAAAAAGGGCACAATGAGTACCTGGGTTAGAAAATGACACAATAAATGGACTCGGCTACATCAAGGGGGGGGGGGAACGTGACCCCCTGGATCCGCCCCTGATTATACTAAACAAGCGCTCGCTGAAAACACACGAAGTTGAATAAATGTTGGGTTATTGCTGTCTCAACGGGTCCAGCAAACATGATACGAGAAATGTTACACGCCCCTGAAGGAGCGAACACATTAGGGGCAGCAGGTTATCTAGATTTATTGAACAAAATACTTTTGGCTTTTTATTTCCAAGATTTGAAACTTTGTAGAAAACGATTGCATTGATGTTTTTATTCTATTCACTCGACAAGTTTAAATTTGATTATGTCATCGTCTAAAATGACATATTGCAGATTTTTTAAAATTATAATTGATGCCTAGAATCACATTATTGATACCAGAAACATATTCTGTCCTACAAAGGTGATGAAAAACGACAAATTACATGTAGCTATTGGACCACTTATCTATAGGTTGTATTTCCACTGTGACAACTACTGGACATTTTTACCTTGATATGGTGCTTGATGGTCACATAATAAGACTTTTAATGTCACCGATGCTTAGAATGACATTATAGATGCGTCACATGTCATTTAGAAACGACGTATGACATATAATATTGCATCAATTATGGATAAGCAACATTTTTCCTATGACCGCTGGTATTCATTTCTGCCCTTTTTTTTTTTTGAGGTTGGAGGTCATAGAATAAGATTTTTAAGGTCAGTGATGCCTGGAATAACATTATGGATATCAGAAATAGGTGATGTGCCACACAGTTAGCCGAAAGGGACATATCGCATGTAACTATTGGACCACTAGTAAAAAAATCACTGTATAATTGCTATACTGATCATTTGTGACCTTTGTGCCATGCTTGAAAGTCACAGAAGCTTATAATTGTAATTTGATGAACAGAAATGGGTTTTATGTCCCAAAATTAGTCAGAAATGACATATTACAGTTGATTATGGGATTTTAAGGTAAAAATATATGTTGTTTAAAAGGCCGCTGGCGGCCATCTTGGTTTTTTGTGATTTTCGGCCAAACGCGAAATGCATCTTTTAAAATAAAAACTGGTGACCTTCATAAATCCATTTTCTACCTAAATGCATTAAAAAGCAGGTACACTGGGAGACGAGTGGATAAAATAAGTGAATATTTGCTTTTCACTGTGATCGACGGCGGCCATTTCGAATTTTGCGCTGTACAAAATTCCACCCACCTTTTCTAGAGAGACGTAGGTTATTTTTTACTAAGATCCCACTTGCCAAAGGTTGTCACGGAATCATAGTTCTGGCACCTACTATTATATAATTTTTAGTAGTTTGACCTTTGTGCGCCCTTTAGACCTGAATTTAAGACACTTCCGTCCCCTCGACACCTTAGGACTTTTGATATGTTGCTTGCCATACTTCTAACAAACTTTCCTGAAATGTTCAGCTTGTTACGAACTTGTTCCAGGTATTAAACTAACTTTCCTGGACTATTAAATAGTCATTATTTATAGTATTGTACACTTTCTGTATATGTAGAGCTTCCAGAAGTTTCGAATGGTGATGAAATTTCCCTATACCTAAGGAGCGACTCATCCTGGAAATATTCTAATTTAAAAAAAAAACTTGTCTGACAAAAACACAATTTCGATTCCTAAAAGTAAAGTAGGCCTAGATAGAAAAAATGATTTAATATTTTAATGTTGATTTGTAGACCTGGATATGGCATCCCTGTGTTATATGCGCTGTAATAAGCCTGTCTACACTTATTTATTATCTTCTGTACATTTACATCGGCAGTTCCGTCTACTTATTATAACACCAAATTAAATGCATCTATGGATTGGGGGTAACATTGGATAGAAGTGCAGATCAGCCTGCTTCGAGTAATATTTCGAATAGTAATTGAGATTGTGATTTTCTATCACTAATAAAATTATCGTGCATAAAATGTATTGCGCAGTAATATTCTGATAAATTAAAATTCGCAAGGCGCAAAATCAGACAATTATCATGATTATATAGCTTTAACAAAAAGTCGGGAATTAGAAAACAAAATTGAAATTTGCTCCCTACATAGTATGACTTAAGCAGTCTATGCATCCAAAAGGATAGTGAGATGAATCCGATGACACTGAACTACATAAACAGTTATGAGTATGACTAGAGCAGACCCCACTCAATGGATAGTGAGATGAATCAGATGACATTGCGCTCCACACACAGTATGACTAGGGCAGACTCCACCAAATGGACGGTGAGACGACATTGCCTCCACACACAGTTTAACTAGGGCAGACCCCATAAATGGATGGTGAGATGAATCAGGTGGCACTAACTTACATACACAGTTATGAGTATGACTAGGGCAAGCCTCACTAAATCGATGGTGAGATGAATCCGATGACACTGACCTACATACACAGTATGACTAGGGCAGACCCCACAAAATGGACGGTGAGACGACACTGCTCGACATACACAATATGACTAGGACAGACCCCACTAAATGGACGGTGAGATGAATCAGGTGGCACTGACCTACATATACAGTATGACTAGGGCAGACCGCACTAAATGGATGGTGAAACGACACTGCCCTACATACACAGATAATGACCCTCTGTGTTCAAGATCTAAACTATTTTCGAGATTATGCTTCGAAATATAAAATATTAGACATCTGTGAATATAATGTCACGAAAAGGGGCAATGAGGCAAATACGGATACAGGGACTTCAGATTAGCTGTTTGACTGACCCCACCTGCATTAACAATGCAGTACAATGTGTATGGTCCATTTTGTGTATACTTTATTAGTTCATGCGTAGAAATGTCTACTGACTAACTTTCAGTTCAGTGACACATAATGTAATGAGGTGTGGTTTACTTTGATCTCCAGACTGGCAAAACAAGGAGGCCCATCTGTCAAATATGGCTCAAACGTTGGCTGAATGTTGGACCAACACTGTTCTAAAATATGTGGTCACGGATTTAATGTTGTAAATACAGTGCTCAAGCATGGTCAGGTATTTAATATAGAAGTTGTTTAGAAACATAATCTGGCAAAAAGTAGACTAAAAAAAGAAGCGTGACTGATTATAATGCAAAGAGCACATCGATAATTGTGTGTTTGATCTGTAATTGAAATATAATTGAACAAACATGCATTTTTCAATGATAATTGAAATTACGATTTTACATATTATAATAACTAAATTACAAATAAAATTCAACTATTTTTTTCAATTGCAACCACACCTTCAATTACGCCGAAAAGCCTCAATTATAATTCATTACAATTATAATTACAATTGACCCAAACTTGTGGTCATGTGCAAAGTCTTATTCTCTTCATCGACCTGGAGAACCTTTCAAAACAGATTACTGTGTCCCTCAGGGCTTTCTCTTAGGTCTACTGCTGTTTATATTATATGTAATGCCCCAAAAAAGTGTGTTTAATAAGCATAACATCTGCCATCATGTGTATACTGATGACACCCACTTGTACATGTCATTATTATTTTATTTCGGACAAGCTTTTCCATCTATGATAAATGATAAATGGACAGCGAGAATGATCCTGATTCGGCTTTGCAGCGCCTCTGAGCTCGGAACACCCTTGGACAACACATGACATACAGCTATCTCACACTGAACCCCCTCCCCCCCCACAACACATGACATACAGCTGTCTCACACTGAACCCCCCACAACACATGACATACAGCTATCTCACACTGAACCCCCCACAACACATGACATACAGCTATCTCACACTGAGCCCCCCACAACACATGACATACAGCTGTCTCACACTGAACCCTCCACAACACATGACATACAGCTATCTCACACTGAACCCCCCACAACACATGACATACAGCTATTTCACAATGAACCCCCCACAACACATGACATACAGCTATCTCACACAGAACCCCCCAAAACACATGTCATACAGCTATCTTACACTGACCCCCCCCCTCCCCCCCACAACACATGACATACAGCTATCTCACATTGAACCCCCCCCTCCCCCACAACACATGACATACAGCTGTCTCACACTGAACACCCCACAACACATGACATACAGCTATCTCACATTGAACCCCCTCCCCCCACAACACATGACATACAGCTGTCTCACACAGAACCCCCCACAACACATGACATACAGCTATTTCACAATAAACCCCCCACAACACATGACATACAGCTATCTCACACTGAACCCCCCACAACACATGACATACAGCTGTCTCACACTGACCCCCCCCACAACACATGACATACAGCTATCTCACACTGACACCCCCCCCCCCCACAACACATGACATACAGCTATCTCACACTGAACCCCCCACAACACATGACATACAGCTATCTAGCACAGAACCCCCCACAACACATGACATACAGCTATCTCACACTGAACCCCCCACAACACATGACATACAGCTATCTTACATCTATCTCACACAGAACCCCCCACAACACATGACATACAGCTATCTCACACTGAACCCCCCACAACACATGACATACAGCTATCTCACACAGAACCCCCCACAACACATGACATACAACTATCTCACACTGAACCCCCCCACAACACATGACATACAGCTATCTCACACTGAACCCCCCACAACACATGACATACAGCTATCTCACACTGAACCCCCCACAACACATGACATACAGCTATCTAGCACAGAACCCCCCACAACACATGACATACAGCTATTTCACAATGAACCCCCCACAACACATGACATACAGCTATCTCACACAGAACCCCCCAAAACACATGTCATACAGCTATCTTACACTGACCCCCCTCCCCCCCACAACACATGACATACAGCTATCTCACATTGAACCCCCCCTCCCCCACAACACATGACATACAGCTGTCTCACACTGAACCCCCCACAACACATGACATACAGCTATCTCACATTGAACCCCCTCCCCCCACAACACATGACATACAGCTGTCTCACACAGAACCCCCCACAACACATGACATACAGCTATTTCACAATGAACCCCCCACAACACATGACATACAGCTATCTCACACTGAACCCCCCACAACACATGACATACAGCTGTCTCACACTGACCCCCCCACAACACATGACATACAGCTATCTCACACTGACACCCCCCCCCCCCACAACACATGACATACAGCTATCTCACACTGAACCCCCACAACACATGACATACAGCTTTCTCACACTGAACCCCTCCACCCCCCCCCCCACAACACATGACATACAGCTATCTCACACTGAACCCCCCACAACACATGACATACAGCTATCTCACACTGAACCCCCCACAACACATGACATACAGGTGTCTCACACTGCCCCCCCCCCACAACACATGACATACAGCTATCTCACACTGACCCCCCCCCCCCCCACAACACATGACATACAGCTATCTCACACTGAACCCCCCACAACACATGACATACAGCTTTCTCACACTGAACCCCCCCCCCCACAACACATGACATACAACTATCTCACACTGAACCCCCCCACAACACATGACATACAGCTGTCTCACACTGACCGCTCCCCCCCTCCCCCCACAACACATGACATACAGCTGTCTCACACAGAACCCCCCACAACACATGACATACAGCTATCTCATGCTGAACCCCCCACAACACATGACATATAGCTATCTCACACTGACCCCCCCCCCCACAACACATGACATACAGCTATCTCACACTGACCCCCCCCCCCCCACAACACATGACATACAGCTGTCTCACACTGACCCCCCACAACACATGACATACAGCTATCTCACACAGGACCCCCCACAACACATGACATACAGCTATCTCACACAGAACCCCCCACAACACATGACTTACAGCTATCTCACACAGAACCCCCCACAACACATGACATACAGCTATCTCACACTGAACCCCCCACAACACATGACATACAGCTATCTCACACCGAACCCCACACAACACATGACATACAGCTATCTCACACAGAGCCCCCCACAACACATGACATACAGCTATCTCACACTGAACCCCCCACAGCACATGACATACAGCTATCTCATACTGAACCCCCCACAACACATGACATACAGCTATCTCACACTGACCCCCCACAACACATGACATACAGCTATCTCACACAGAACCCCCCACAACACATGACATACAGCTATCTCACACTGAACCCCCCACAACACATGACATCCAGCTGTCTCACATTGAACCCCCCACAACACATGACATACAGCTATCTCACACTGAACCCCCCACAACACATGACATACAGCTATCTCACACCGAACCCCACACAACACATGACATAAAGCTATCTCACACAGAGCCCCCACAACACATGACATACAGCTATCTCGCACTGAACCCCCCACAACACATGACATACAGCTATCTCATGCTGAACCCCACACAACACATGACATACAGCTATCTCATGCTGAACCCCCCACAACACATGACATACAGCTATCTCACACAGAACCTCCCACAACACATGACATTATGCTATTTCACAATGAACCCCCCACAACAAATGACATACAGCTATCTTACATCTATCTCACACTGAACCCCCCACGACACATAACATACAGCTATCTGACATCTATCTCACATTGAACCCCCCACAGCACATGACATACAGCTATTTCACACTGACCCCCACAACACATGACATACAGCTATCTCACACAGAACCTCCCACAACACATGTCATACAGCTATCTTACACTGAACCCCCCCCCCCCCACAACACATGACATACAGCTATCTCACATTGAACCCCCCACAACACATGACATACAGCTATCTCACACTGACTCCTCCCCCCCCCCCACAACACATGACATACAGCTATCTCACATTGAACCCCTCACAACACATGACATACAGCTATCTCACACTGAACCCCCCACAACACATGACATACAGCTATCTCACACTGACCGCTCCCCCCCCGCCCCACAACTAATGACATACAGCTGTCTCACACTGAACCCCCCACAACACATGACATACAGCTGTCTCACACTGAATCCCCCACAACACATGACATACAGCTGTCTCACACTGACCCCCCACAACACATGACATACAGCTGTCTCACACAGAACCCCCCCCCCCACAACACATGACATACAGCTATCTTACAATGAACCCCCCACAACACATGACATACAGCTATCTCACACAGGACCCCCACAACACATGACATACGGCTATCTCACACAGAACCCCCCACAACACATGACATACAGCTATCTCACACAGAACCCCCCACAACACATGACATACAGCTATCTCACACTGAACCCCCCACAACACATGACATACAGCTATCTCACACCGAACCCCACACAACACATGATATACAGCTATCTCACACAGAGCCCCCCACAACACATGACATACAGCTGTCTCACACTGAACCCCCCACAACACATGACATACAGCTGTCTCACACAGAACCCCCCACAACACATGACATACAGTTATCTTACACAGAACCCCCCACAACACATGACATACAGCTATCTCACACTGACCCCCCACAACACATGACATACAGCTATCTCATACTGAACCCCCCACAACACATGACATACAGCTATCTCACACTGACCCCCCACAACACATGACATACAGCTATCTCACACAGAACCCCCCACAACACATGACATACAGCTATCTCACACAGAACCTCCCACAACACATGACATTATGCTATTTCACAATGAACCCCCCACAACAAATGACATACAGCTATCTTACATCTATCTCACACTGAACCCCCCACAACACATAACATACAGCTATCTGACATCTATCTCACACTGAACCCCCCACAGCACATGACATACAGCTATTTCACACTGACCCCCCACAACACATGACATACAGCTATCTCACACAGAACCCCCCACAACACATGTCATATAGCTATCTTACACTGACCCCCCCCCCCCTCCCCCCCACAGCACATGACATACAGCTATCTCACATTGAACCCCCCACAACACATGACATACAGCTATCTCACCTTGAGCCCCTCCCCCCCCCATAACACATGACATACAGCTGTCTCACACTGAACCCCCCACAACACATGACATACAGCTGTCTCACACAGAACCCCCCACAACACATGACATACAGCTATCTCACACTGACCGCTCCCCCCCGCCCCACAACTAATGACATACAGCTGTCTCACACTGAACCCCCCACAACACATGACATACAGCTGTCTCACACTGAATCCCCCACAACACATGACATACAGCTGTCTCACACTGACCCCCCACAACACATGACATACAGCTGTCTCACACAGAACCCCCCTCCCCACAACACATGACATACAGCTATCTTACAATGAACCCCCCACAACACATGACATACAGCTATCTCACACAGGACCCCCCACAACACATGACATACGGCTATCTCACACAGAACCCCCCACAACACATGACATACAGCTATCTCACACAGAACCCCCCACAACACATGACATACAGCTATCTCACACTGAACCCCCCACAACACATGACATACAGCTATCTCACACCGAACCCCACACAACACATGATATACAGCTATCTCACACAGAGCCCCCCACAACACATGACATACAGCTGTCTCACACTGAACCCCCCACAACACATGACATACAGCTGTCTCACACAGAACCCCCCACAACACATGACATACAGTTATCTTACACAGAACCCCCCACAACACATGACATACAGCTATCTCACACTGACCCCCCACAACACATGACATACAGCTATCTCATACTGAACCCCCCACAACACATGACATACAGCTATCTCACACTGACCCCCCACAACACATGACATACAGCTATCTCACACAGAACCCCCCACAACACATGACATACAGCTATCTCACACTGAACCCCCCACAACACATG
>OZ024911.1:84341874-84419374 GCA_964017125.1 Flabesymbios commensalis
GGTTTCAATGTGAGATAGCTGTATGTCATGTGTTGTGGGGGGTTCAGTGTGAGATAGCTGTATGTCATGTGTTGTGGGGGGTTCAGTGTGAGACAGCTGTATGTCATGTGTTGTGGGGGGTTCAGTGTGAGATAGCTGTATGTCATGTGTTGTGGGGGGTTCATTGTGAGACAGCTGTATGTCATGTGTTGTGGGGGGTTCATTGTGAGATAGCTGTATGTCATGTGTTGTGGGGGGTTCAGTGTGAGATAGCTGTATGTCATGTGTTGTGGGGGGTTCATTGTGAGACAGCTGTATGTCATGTGTTGTGGGGGGTTCATTGTGAGATAGCTGTATGTCATGTGTTGTGGGGGGGGTTGTGTGAGACAGCTGTATGTCATGTGTTGGTGGGGGTTCAGTGTGAGATAGCTGTATGTCATGTGTTGTGTTGTGTGGGTTCAGTGTGAGATAGCTGTATGTCATGTGTTGTGGGGGGTTCAGTGTGAGATAGCTGTATGTCATGTGTTGTGGGGGGTTCAGTGTGAGATAGCTGTATGTCATGTGTTGGGGAGGGGGGAGGGGTTCTGTGTGAGACAGCTGTATGTCATGTGTTGTGGGGGGTTCAGTGTGAGATAGCTGTATGTCATGTGTTGTGGGGGGGGTTCTGTGTGAGACAGCTGTATGTCATGTGTTGTGGGGGGTTCAATGTGAGATAGCTGTATGTCATGTGTTGTGGGGGGGGGGGTTCTGTGTTAGACAGCTGTATGTCATGTGTTGTGGGGGGTTCAGTGTGAGATAGCTGTATGTCATGTGTTGTGGGGGGTTCAGTGTGAGATGAATGAATGAATGAATGGATGAATGAATGAATGAATGAATGAATGAATGAATGAATGAATGAATGAATGAATGAAATCTTATATAGCGCATGTATACAGCCGGCGGCTGTTCAGAACGCTGTACATCGAGAGTAACTTAGCAAGGCCTGTTATCATTCAAATTCCAGCTCAGTCTCCTGGGAGATATACAGCTGAGCTGCCATTGAGGCGCATCAAGCTATTTTCATTCCAAGCAAATTCGCCTTATGTGCCAAGTACTCACACATTGTGGATTTTCCAGGGTCTCGCTGGATAGAAACTGCGCCTACGTCCATTGAGGTTCTTTTACGTCCAACTTTAGGGCAGTCAGACGAGCCATCTGATTTACGTGGTTCTCTGAGCCCCACGAGTGTATACAGCACCTGGCAGTCACCAGGCGGTCACCCATCCAATTATGAACCGGGCGCGACGTCGCTTAACTTCAGTGATAGAGCCAATCACGATGAGCGAACGCCATTTTCCGTATAGATAGCTGTATGTCATGTGTTGTGGGGGGTCAGTGTGAGATAGCTGTATGTCATGTGTTGTGGGAGGGGGGGATTCTGTGTGAGACAGCTGTATGTCATGTGTTGTGGGGGGTTCAATGTGAGATAGCTGTATGTCATGTGTTGTGGGGGGTTCAGTGTGAGATAGCTGTATGTCATGTGTTGTGGGGGGTTCAGTGTGAGACAGCTGTATGTCATGTGTTGTGGGGGAGTCAGTGTGAGATAGCTGTATGTCATGTGTTGTGGGGGGGTCAGTGTGAGACAGCTGTATGTCATGTGTTGTGGGGGTTTCAATGTGAGATAGCTGTATGTCATGTGTTGTGGGGGGTTCAGTGTGAGATAGCTGTATGTCATGTGTTGTGGGGGGTTCAGTGTGAGACAGCTGTATGTCATGTGTTGTGGGGGGTTCAGTGTGAGATAGCTGTATGTCATGTGTTGTGGGGGGTTCATTGTGAGACAGCCGTATGTCATGTGTTGTGGGGGGTTCATTGTGAGATAGCTGTATGTCATGTGTTGTGGGGGGTTCAGTGTGAGATAGCTGTATGTCATGTGTTGTGGGGGGTTCATTGTGAGACAGCTGTATGTCATGTGTTGTGGGGGGTTCATTGTGAGATAGCTGTATGTCATGTGTTGTGGGGGGGGTTGTGTGAGACAGCTGTATGTCATGTGTTGGTGGGGGTTCAGTGTGAGATAGCTGTATGTCATGTGTTGTGTTGTGTGGGTTCAGTGTGAGATAGCTGTATGTCATGTGTTGTGGGGGGTTCAGTGTGAGATAGCTGTATGTCATGTGTTGTGGGGGGTTCAGTGTGAGACAGCTGTATGTCATGTGTTGTGGGGGGTTCAGTGTGAGATAGCTGTATGTCATGTGTTGTGGGGGGTTCATTGTGAGACAGCTGTATGTCATGTGTTGTGGGGGGTTCATTGTGAGATAGCTGTATGTCATGTGTTGTGGGGGGGGGGGGATTGTGTGAGACAGCTGTATGTCATGTGTTGTGGGGGGTTCAATGTGAGATAGCTGTATGTCATGTGTTGTGGGGGGTTCAGTGTGAGATAGCTGTATGTCATGTGTTGTGGGGGGTTCAGTGTGAGACAGCTGTATGTCATGTGTTGTGGGGGGGGTCAGTGTGAGATAGCTGTATGTCATGTGTTGTGGGGGGGTCAGTGTGAGACAGCTGTATGTCATGTGTTGTGGGGGGTTCAATGTGAGATAGCTGTATGTCATGTGTTGTGGGGGGTTCAGTGTGAGATAGCTGTATGTCATGTGTTGTGGGGGGTTCAGTGTGAGACAGCTGTATGTCATGTGTTGTGGGGGGTTCAGTGTGAGATAGCTGTATGTCATGTGTTGTGGGGGGTTCATTGTGAGACAGCTGTATGTCATGTGTTGTGGGGGGTTCATTGTGAGATAGCTGTATGTCATGTGTTGTGGGGGGTTCAGTGTGAGATAGCTGTATGTCATGTGTTGTGGGGGGTTCATTGTGAGACAGCTGTATGTCATGTGTTGTGGGGGGTTCATTGTGAGATAGCTGTATGTCATGTGTTGTGGGGGGGGTTGTGTGAGACAGCTGTATGTCATGTGTTGGTGGGGGTTCAGTGTGAGATAGCTGTATGTCATGTGTTGTGTTGTGGGGGTTCAGTGTGAGATAGCTGTATGTCATGTGTTGTGGGGGGTTCAGTGTGAGATAGCTGTATGTCATGTGTTGTGGGGGGTTCAGTGTGAGACAGCTGTATGTCATGTGTTGTGGGGGGTTCAGTGTGAGATAGCTGTATGTCATGTGTTGTGGGGGGTTCATTGTGAGACAGCTGTATGTCATGTGTTGTGGGGGGTTCATTGTGAGATAGCTGTATGTCATGTGTTGTGGGGGGGGGGATTGTGTGAGACAGCTGTATGTCATGTGTTGTGGGGGGTTCAATGTGAGATAGCTGTATGTCATGTGTTGTGGGGGGTTCAGTGTGAGATAGCTGTATGTCATGTGTTGTGGGGGGTTCAGTGTGAGACAGCTGTATGTCATGTGTTGTGGGGGGGTCAGTGTGAGATAGCTGTATGTCATGTGTTGTGGGGGGGTCAGTGTGAGACAGCTGTATGTCATGTGTTGTGGGGGGTTCAATGTGAGATAGCTGTATGTCATGTGTTGTGGGGGGTTCAGTGTGAGATAGCTGTATGTCATGTGTTGTGGGGGGTTCATTGTGAGACAGCTGTATGTCATGTGTTGTGGGGGGTTCATTGTGAGATAGCTGTATGTCATGTGTTGTGGGGGGTTCAGTGTGAGATAGCTGTATGTCATGTGTTGTGGGGGGTTCATTGTGAGACAGCTGTATGTCATGTGTTGTGGGGGGTTCATTGTGAGATAGCTGTATGTCATGTGTTGTGGGGGGGGTTGTGTGAGACAGCTGTATGTCATGTGTTGGTGGGGGTTCAGTGTGAGATAGCTGTATGTCATGTGTTGTGTTGTGGGGGTTCAGTGTGAGATAGCTGTATGTCATGTGTTGTGGGGGGTTCAGTGTGAGATAGCTGTATGTCATGTGTTGTGGGGGGTTCAGTGTGAGACAGCTGTATGTCATGTGTTGTGGGGGGTTCAGTGTGAGATAGCTGTATGTCATGTGTTGTGGGGGGTTCATTGTGAGACAGCTGTATGTCATGTGTTGTGGGGGGTTCATTGTGAGATAGCTGTATGTCATGTGTTGTGGGGGGGGGATTGTGTGAGACAGCTGTATGTCATGTGTTGTGGGGGGTTCAGTGTGAGATAGCTGTATGTCATGTGTTGTGGGGGGTTCAGTGTGAGACAGCTGTATGTCATGTGTTGTGGGGGGTTCAGTGTGAGACAGCTGTATGTCATGTGTTGTGGGGGGTTCATTGTGAGATAGCTGTATGTCATGTATGTGTTGTGGGGGGGGCGGGTTGTGTGAGACAGCTGTATGTCATGTGTTGTGGGGGGTTCATTGTGAGATAGCTGTATGTCATGTGTTGTGGGTGGGGGTTCAGTGTGAGATAGCTGTATGTTATGTGTTGTGGGGGGTTCAATGTGAGACAGCTGTATGTCATGTGTTGTGGGGGGTTCATTGTGAGATAGCTGTATGTCATGTGTTGTGGGGGGGGGGGTTCAGTGTGAGATAGCTGTATGTCATGTGTTGTGTTGTGGGGGTTCAGTGTGAGACAGCTGTATGTCATGTGTTGTGGGAGGTTCATTGTGAGATAGCTGTATGTCATGTGTTGTGGGGGGTTCAGTGTGAGACAGCTGTATGTCATGTGTTGTGGGGGGTTTAGTGTGAGACAGCTGTATGTCATGTGTTGTGGGAGGTTCATTGTGAGACAGCTGTATGTCATGTGTTGTGGGGGGTTCAGTGTGAGATAGCTGTATGTTATGTGTTGTGGGGGGGTTCAGTGTGAGATAGCTGTATGTTATGTGTTGTGGGGGGTTCAGTGTGAGATAGCTGTATGTTATGTGTTGTGGGGGGTTCAGTGTGAGATAGCTGTATGTCATGTGTTGTGGGGGGCTCAGTGTGAGACAGGTGTATGTCATGTGTTGTGGGGGGTTCATTGTGAGACAGCTGTATGTCATGTGTTGTGGGGGGTTCAGTGTGAGACAGCTGTATGTCATGTGTTGTGGGGGGTTCAGTGTGAGATAGCTGTATGTTATGTGTTGTGGGGGGTTCAGTGTGAGATAGCTGTATGTCATGTGTTGTGGGGGGCTCAGTGTGAGACAGGTGTATGTCATGTGTTGTGGGGGGTTCATTGTGAGATAGCTGTATGTCATGTGTTGTGGGGGGGGGGGTTCAGTGTGAGATAGCTGTATGTCATGTGTTGTGGGGGGTTCTGTGTGAGATAGCTGTATGTCATGTGTTGTGGGGGGTTCAGTGTGAGATAGCTGTATGTCATGTGTTGTGGGGGGTTCAGTGTAAGATAGCTGTATGTCATGTGTTGTGGGGGGTTCTGTGTGAGATAGATGTAAGATAGCTGTATGTCATGTGTTGTGGGGGGTTCAGTGTGAGACAGCTGTATGTCATGTGTTGTGGGGGGGGTCAGTGTGAGATAGCTGTATGTCATGTGTTGTGGGGGGGGGTGGGGTCAGTGTGAGATAGCTGTATGTCATGTGTTGTGGGGGGTTCAGTGTGAGACAGCTGTATGTCATGTGCTGTGGGGGGTTCAGTGTGAGATAGCTGTATGTCATGTGTTGTGGGGGGTTCAGTGTGAGATAGCTGTATGTCATGTGTTGTGGGGGGTTCAGCATGAGATAGCTGTATGTCATGTGTTGTGGGGGGGGGGGTCTGTGTGAGACAGCTGTATGTCATGTGTTGTGGGGGGGGGCGGTCAGTGTGAGATAGCTGTATGTCATGTGTTGTGGGGGGTTCAGTGTGAGACAGCTGTATGTCATGTGTTGTGGGGGGTTCAGTGTGAGACAGCTGTATGTCATGTGTTGTGGGGGGTTCAGTGTGAGATAGCTGTATGTCATGTGTTGTGGGGGGTTTAGTGTGAGATAGCTGTATGTCATGTGTTGTGGGGGGTGCAATGTGAGATAGCTGTATGTCATATGTTGTGGGGGGGGGTCAGTGTGAGATAGCTGTATGTCATGTGTTGTGGGGGGTTCAGTGTGAGACAGCTGTATGTCATGTGTTGTGGGGGGTTCAGTGTGAAATAGCTGTATGTCATGTGTTGTGGGGGGGGGGGGTCTGTGTGAGACAGCTGTATGTCATGTGTTGTGGGGGGGGGACAGTCAGTGTGAGATAGCTGTATGTCATGTGTTGTGGGGGGTTCTGTGTGAGACAGCTGTATGTCATGTGTTGTGGGGGGAGGGGGTTCAATGTGAGATAGCTGTATGTCATGTGTTGTGGGGGTTCAGTGTGAGACAGCTGTATGTCATGTGTTGTGGGGGGGATGGGGGGTTCAGTATAACATAGCTGTATGTCATGTGTTGTGGGGGGGGTCAGTGTAAGATAGCGGTATGTCATGTGTTGTGGGGGGCTCATTGTGGAATAGCTGTATGTCATGTGTTGTGGGGGGTTCAGTGTGAGATAGCTGTATGTCATGTGTTGTCCAAGGGTGTTCCGAGCTCAGAGGCGCTGCAAAGCCGAATCAGGATCATTCTCGCTGTCCATTTATCATTTATCATAGATGGAAAAGCTTATCCGAAATAAAATAATAATGACATGTAAAAGTGGGTGTCATCAGTATACACATGATGGCAGATGTTATGCTTATTAAACACACTTTTTTGGGGCATTACATATAATATAAACAGCAGTAGACCTAGGAGAAAGCCCTGAGGGACACAGTAATCTGTTTTGAAAGGTTCTCCAGGTCGATCGAAGAGAATAAGACTTTGCACATGACCACAAGTTTGGGTCAATTGTAATTATAATTGTAATGAATTATAATTGAGGCTTTTCGGCGTAATTGAAGGTGTGGTTGCAATTGAAGAAAATAGTTGAGTTTTATTTGTAATTTAGTTATTATAATATGTAAAATCGTAATTTCAATTATCATTGAAAAATGCATGTTTGTTCAATTATATTTCAATTACAGATCAAACACACAATTATCGATGTGCTCTTTGCATTATAATCAGTCACGCTTCTTTTTTTAGTCTACTTTTTGCCAGATTATGTTTCTAAACAACTTCTATATTAAATACCTGACCATGCTTGAGCACTGTATTTACAACATTAAATCCGTGACCACATATTTTAGAACAGTGTTGGTCCAACATTCAGCAAACGTTTGGGCCATATTTGACAGATGGGCCTCCTTGTTTTGCCAGTCTGGAGATCAAAGTAAACCACACCTCATTACATTATGTGTCACTGAACTGAAAGTTAGTCAGTAGACATTTCTAAGCATGAACTAATAAAGTATACACAAAATGGACCATACACAATGTACTGCATTGTTAATGCAGGTGGGGTCAGTCAAACAGCTAATCTGAAGTCCCTGTATCCGTATTTGCCTCATTGCCCCTTTTCGTGACATTATATTCACAATGTCTAATATTTTATATCATAATCTCGAAGTTTAGATCTTGAACACAGAGGGTCATTATCTGTGTATGTAGGGCAGTGTCGTTTCACCATCCATTTAGTGCGGTCTGCCCTAGTCATACTGTATATGTAGGTCAGTGCCTCCTGATTCATCTCACCGTCCATTTAGTGGGGTCTGTCCTAGTCATATTGTGTATGTCGAGCAGTGTCGTCTCACCGTCCATTTTGTGGGGTCTGCCCTAGTCATACTGTGTATGTAGGTCAGTGTCATCGGATTCATCTCACCATCCATTTAGTGAGGCTTGCCCTAGTCATACTCATAACTGTGTATGTAGGTCAGTGCCACCTGATTCATCTCACTATCCATTTAGTGGGGTCTGCCCTAGTTAAACTGTGTGTGGAGGCAGTGTCGTCTCACCGTCCATTTGGTGGAGTCTGCCCTAGTCATACTGTGTGTGGAGCGCAATGTCATCTGATTCATCTCACCATCCATTTAGTGGGGTCTGCTCTAGTCATACTCATAACTGTTTATGTAGTTCAGTGTCATCGGACTCATCTCACTATCCTTTTGGATGCATAGACTGCTTAAGTCATACTATGTAGGGAGCAAATTTCAATTTTGTTTTTTAATTCCCGACTTTTTGTTAAAGCTATATAATAATGATAATTGTCTGATTTTGCGCCTTGCGAATTTTAATTAACAGAATATTAATGCGCAATACATTTAATGCACGATAATTTTATTAGTGATAGAAAATCACAATCTCAATTACTATTCGAAATATTACTCGAAGCAGGCTGATCTGCACTTCTATCCGATGTTAACCCCCGATCCATAGATGCATTTAATTTTGTGTTATAATGAGTAGTGACGGAACTGCCGATGTAAATGTACAGAAGATAATAAATAAGTGTAGACAGGCTTATTACAGCACATATAACACAGGAATGCCATATCCAGGTCTACAAATCAACATTAAAATATTAAATTTCTATCTAGGCCTACTTTACTTTTAGGAATTGAAATTGTGTTTTTGTCGGACAAGTTTTTTTTTTAAATAATGACTATTTATTATTCCAGGAAAGTTAGTTTAATACCTGGAACAAGTTCGTAACAAGCTGAACATTTCAGGAAAGTTTGTTAGAAGTATGGCAAGCAACATATCAAAATTCCTAAGGTGTCGAGGGGGTGGAAGTGTCCTAAATTCAGGTCTAAAAGGCGCACAAAGGTCAAACTACTAAAAATTATATAATAGTAGGTGCCAGAACCATGATTCCGCGACAACCTTTGGCAAGTGAGATCTTAGTAAAAAATAACCTACGTCTCACTAGAAAAGGTGGGTGGAATTTTGTACAGCGCAAAATTCGAAATAGCCGCCGTCGATCACAGTGAAAAGCAAATATTCACTTATTTTATCCACTGGTCTCCCAGTGTACCTGCTTTTTAATGCATTTAGGTAGAAAATGGATTTATGGAGGTCACCAGTTTTTATTTTAAAAGACGCATTTCGCGTTTGGCCGAAAATCACAAAAACCAAGATGGCCGCCAGCGGCCTTTTGAACAAAATATATTTTTACCTTAAAATCCCATAATCAACTGTAATATGTCATTTCTGACTAATTTTGGGACATAAAATTCATTTCTGTTCAGCAAATTACAATTATAAGCTTCTGTGACTTTCAAGCATGGCACAAAGGTCACAAATGATCAGTATAGCAATTATACAGTGATTTTTTTTTACTAGTGGTCCAATAGTTACATGCGATATGTCCCTTTCGGCTAACTGTGTGGCACATCATCTATTTCTGATATCCATAATGTTATTCTAGGCATCACTGACCTTAAAAATCTTATTCTATGACCTCCAACCTCAATGTAAAGGGCAGAAATGAATACCAGCGGTCATAGGAAAAATGTTGCTTATCCATAATTGATGCAATATTATATGTCATACGTCGCTTCTAACTGACATGTGACGCATCTATAATGTCATTCTAAGCATCGGTGACATTAAAAGTCTTATTATGTGACCATCAAGCACCATATCAAGGTAAAAATGTCCAGTAGTTCACAGTGGAAATACAACCTATAGATAAGTGGTCCAATAGCTACATGTAATTTGTCGTTTTTCATCACCTTTGTAGGACATAATCTGTTTCTGGTATCAATAATGTGATTTTAGGCATCAATTATAATTTAAAAATATCTGCAATATGTCATTTTAGACGATGACATAATCAAATTTAAACTTTTTGAGTGAATAGAATGAAAACATGAATACAATCGTTTTCTACAAAGTTTCAAATCTTGGAAATATAAAGCCAAAAGTATTTTGTTCAATAAATCTAGATAACCTGCTGCCCCTAATGTGTTCGCTCCTTCAGGGGCGTGTAACATTTCTCGTATCATGTTTGCTGGACCCGTTGAGTTGCGACGCAGGGACAGCAATAACCCAACATTTATTCAACTTCCTGTGTTTTCAGCGAGCGCTTGTTTAGTATAATTAGGGGCGGATCCAGGGGGTCACGTGCCCCCCCCCCCTTGATGTAGCCGAGTCCATTTATTGTGTCATTTTCTAACCCAGGTACTTATTGTGCCCTTTTTTTCAGTCCAGACCACTTATTGTGCCATTTTATATATTTTGGTGACCTGCCCTTAATCCATCCTGGATCCACCCTTGTACTGATAATAGACGAGAAGAAGTTAATGTGGAGGTAACATATACAAGTGAAAACAAGTCGAGCATAAACAAATCTACACTCCACACAGTGCTAGGTTTTAAAAAGGTAAAAGCACCACAGATCAATTGGTTAGGTTAGAGGTGTATATTCCTTAAGGTTTTGTAAAAAATCAACACATGGTGGGAATATGTTTTGATCCCAAAAAAGGCCTATGACACCACATTGAAGTATAGGATCATAAAACAAGTTTAAGTCTAAAGGGTACACCACCTCTCTTTTCTAAAAAAATTAAAAAGGTATAACATTTGAAATCAGATGAGATACCATTTACACTTCACTAAAGTTGCAGGAGAAAGGTATCCACAAGGAAAAATTATGCCGCCAACTCTATTGACAATACAAATTAACAGCATAGTCCAGGCCATACCAGTGTTTCCCTTTCTGAGTTCAGGTTGAGAAGTATGTCTGGTTGTTGAATGCATTCTTCATCAGACTAGCTTTAATCTCATATAGTATTGCAGGCTCAGCTTCAACCGGCGATAGGCAATATCTGAAACGACCCTGAGCATGATAGCCAACCTTGCCTGATGATCGGATCCAGTATCCCCAGGTACAATCGTCTTGCGACGCCGATCCATATGCAATACAGCCATAGTCCTGTTTGCATCTAATCTGTGACCAGTATAATACCTTTAATATCCGGTTATCCGGTAACCACCCCAGGAATTGATAGATATATTATTTAATAGCTGTAATTTTTTCTACATTTCTCTTTAATATATGTGATGTATAAAATAAAAAAAACGTGCAAAATACAAAGTACGCACAAATAGATTCACTGTCACCAATGACACATCGCAGCTATTTTTTATCGGATACCTGATGCCTAGAATGACAATTCTGATATCAAAAAAAGACTTGTGAAAAAGTTGTATTTTCACGATGACCGCTGGTGGTTATTTCTGGCCTTCATGTGGAGATTTAGGTCATAGAAAAAGTTTTTTTTGCCTAGAATAACATTATTTATACGAGAAATTGATTATGAGCCACAACGTTAGTTAGAAACGACAAATCACATGCAGCTATTAGACAACTTATAAAAGTTGTATTTTCACAGTGACAACTAGCCTACTGGTCATTTTTTCACCTTGATATGGTGTTTGAAGATCATATAATAAATATATACTGATCCTTATTGATGCATTATTGATGCCAGAAATGGATTCTGCGTCACACATAAGTTAGTAGAAAACGACGGAGTCAGAAACGACATATCACATGTAGGTATTGGATCACTTAAGAATAAGTTGTATTTTTCCTATGTATGCTGGTACTCAGTTTTGCACTTCACATGGAACTTTACGGTAATAGAACAATGTTTAAGGTCAGATTCTGTGCCAGACATTTAGCCAGAAGGGACATATCACATGTAACTATGTTTACTAGGTTTACTGGGAGACTAGTGTATGATATATGTGAATACTTAGCTTATCACTGTGATCGATGGCGACCATTTTGGATTTTACGCTTTACAAAATCCCGCCCACCGTTTCTAGAGAAGTGTAGAGGTGAATTTTTTGACAAATACCTTAAGCTACTTGAAACAATCGTCCAACCCCATTTGCTAAAAGTTGGTCAATGATAAATAGTATGAGTATTTCTCGATGGAAACGATGCATTCCGGGAGTTATGTGTGTGTTTCCTTTCAAAATAAGCAATGAAAGACGAGACACTGATGGGTAGAGTGGTGAAGCTAATATAAGGCTTTCCCCAACACGGACTGCGCAGACTGTGACAAAACCGATATTGTACTTGAAACGCTGAACGACATTGTTGACTCCCTAAGATGGACAATTTTAGTTCGGAATCCTAATTAGAGCACATAGTAGTTACGCATTATAAACATTACTGATCTTTTTTACTGGTTTCAATGTATTTTTTCATTGTATTCAGCTATTATTGTATGTTATAATTGTATTGCATGTTTTAAATTTTTATGTATTTCCTCGTGTAATGAGGGTTGAATAAATAAAATCAAATAATCCATCCTGGATTTGGATCATAATCCGGATCATCCCGGAATTGTAATAGATTGTTCCTTGCACGAGACATAAATACAGAGGAACCACTCTAGCTAGGTGGTCCCCTAAGTGAAATTGTACATTATACTTTTTAATATATGCACATTTGCATGCTCAAAGAACAGTATGTATACTATTAACTACGTGTATAAGATAAAAAAACACAAAACGAACACATACAATGACAAAAATATTTATCCAATTAGCGCTAAAAAGAATTGATGAAATTAAATAAAACATTTATTTTAAACTAAAGAAGTCACTGGGCGGTTTTGGCCAGACCAGTTTTTGGCTAAGGTCATTATTTTTTCTTGATCATTCCTCATTTTTCGGTGGGATAGGGTCATCCCCTTTCGCCCTCTGAGTGATTGGACCAGTTAGACGCTTTGGCAAACTAACAATCTGTATCAAGTAAGATACACATATCGAGGTATTCTCGTATACAAACACGTACCACATTGAGTGGGGCCAGTTCAAGTAGTCCACTCACAACCAACACATGTCACACAAGTATATATATAATTATGGCACTAATATTATTTCTCAGGATTAATATTCCGTTCCTCTAATATATGATATATCATAATATATATGTATTAACATGTATATAATATCGAGACGTAAATAAATTAAAATAATGGTATTTCCATTAGCTCCTAGATGTGACGTAATATGTGCAGATGATGTTGGTGATGGTAGAGATGATGATGACAGTTTACGTTGTTACATGTGTGTCATGTACATTATGTAGGTATAAAATTGGTAATTGTAGAGATGATGATGGCAGTGTTATGTTGTTACAGGTGTGTCATGTAGAGATGATGTTGGCAGTGTATGTTATTACAGGTGTGTCATGTAGAGATGATGTTGGTGATGGTAGAGATGATGATGACAGTGTTATGTTGTTACAGGTGTGCCATGTAGAGATGGTGTTGGTGATGGTAAAGATGATGATAACAGTGTTATGTTGTTACAGGTGTGTCATGTAGAGATGATGATGACAGTGTTATGTTGTTACAGGTGTGTCATGTAGAGATGATGTTGGTGATGGTAGAGATGATGATGACAGTGTTATGTTGTTACAGGTGTGTTATGTTAAGAGGCTCTATGTGTATACCACACTGAGTGACGTGATCCTGGAGAGACTGCTGTCACAGCTTGGTGGGGTTGACCTGCTGTGGCTGGGCGACTCCATGTCACGCTGTGAGGTGACGTGTGACGGGAATACCATGACATCCCTGCCAGGTGTGGGTCGACTGGTGAGTAGACTATATCACATCTCACATACACCTTTTATACCTAGGTCTACATATAGTAGACGGCATATATCAGCATGTAACATTTAGCCAATGTTAGTTTAATGTTGGCCCACCACCTGAGACGATGACTCAAAACTAACCCAGCATTGGGTCAACATGAACAATGACACGTACACAACCTGTCAATGCTTAGCACTATAATTGTTATTAGTAGACTTATCCGAAACTTGTAGTACTACGACTACGACTAACACAGGGACCATCTAGTATTCAAGAATGAAGTCATTTTTTCATGTTTTTTTTTCTTATACAATCCGCTCAATTTAAAGCTGATTTATCTTGTAATTTATTATAACCACAATACCACTGCTTCTATCAGAGGGACTATCTCAAGTATTCAACAACCAATACCAATATAACCACATCTAATTGTTAATATCATAATCTCTTCAGGTATCCTAAAGGATGTCTAGCACATAATTCCACAATTAAAGTTTTACTGGCTCGTGGATGCGTTGAAAGGCTTCCAATAACTTTAAATAATAACATTCACTGATGGTAGAGCGTTCATGACTTAATACCGTCTGTATAAAGCATCAATAGAGTAAAGAATAACATTCCCTGATGGTAGAGCGTTCATGACTTAATAACGTCTGTATAAAGCATCAATAGAGTAAATAATAACATTCCCTGATCATCAATAGTATTGTTAATATCATAATCTCTTCAGGTATCCTAAAGGATGTCCAGCACATAATTCCACAATTAAAGTTTTACTGGCTCATGGATGCGTTGAAAGGCTTCCAATAACTTTAAATAACAACATTTACTGATGGTAAAGCGTTCCGTCTTAATAGCGTCTGTACAAAGCATCAATAGAGTAGATAATAACATTCACTGATGGTAGAGCGTTCATGACTTAATGACGTCTGTAAAAAGCATCAATAGAGTAAATAATAACATTCCCTGATCATCAATAGAGTCGAGAATGACATTCCCTGATGGTAGAGCGTCCATGACTTAATAGCGTCTGTATAAAGCATCAATGGAGAAGATAATAACATTACCTGATGGTAGAGCGTTCATGACTCAATAGCGCCTGTATAAAGCATCAATAGAGTAAATAATACCATTCCCTGATGGTAGAGCGTTCATGACTTAATAACATCTGTACAAAGCATCAATAGAGTAAATAATAACATTCCCTGATGGTAGAGCGTCCATGACTTAATAACGCCCGTATAAAGCATCAATAGAGTAAATAATTACATTCCCTGATGATAGAGCGTCCATGACTTGATAACGTCTGTATAAAGCATCAATAGAGTAAATAATAACATTCCCTGATGGTAGAGCGTCCATGACTTAATACCGCCTGTTAAAAGCAGCAATAGAGTAAATAATAACATTCCCTGATGGTAGAGCGTCCATGACTTAATACCGTCTGTTAAAAGCAGCAATAGAGTAAATAATAACATTCCCTGATGGTAGAGCGTCCATGACTTAATACCGTCTGTTAAAAGCAGCAATAGAGTAAATAATAACATTCCCTGATGGTAGAGCGTTCATGACTTGATAACGTCTGTATAAAGCATCAATAGTGTAAATAATAACATTCCCTGATGGTAGAGCGTTCATGACTTAAAAACGTCTGTACAAAGCATCAATAGAGTAAATAATAACATTCCCTGATGGTAGAGCGTTCATGACTTAATAACGTCTGTATAAAGCAGCAATAGAGTTAATAATACCATTCCCTGATGGTAGAACGTTTAGGATCTAAATAGTAACGTCTGTATAAAGCAGTAAATAATAACACTAGAGAAGAATTGTGACTTTTCAAGTAGGAATAATGTTGGACTACCTTTTGTGCGTTTTTGGCGACCATTTTAAATATTGTTGGGCCATTTTTATTATGAGAGATTGATTGGAATATTAGATTTCTGGATTCTGACCTCTTTGTTGGTTGAATGCTGTATCACTGTCTGCGACGCTGGCCAAACATTGAAACAACATTGCGTCGACGTTTCGTGTTTGATGCATTTACAACTGTTAGTTCAATGTTAATTTGTAGCATTTGAAAGGTTCTGTTGTTTGTATCAAACACTCAATGTTGGTTCAATGCTGAACAACCCTCTGCGACGCTGGCCCCACATTGAAACATTTTTGGATAAAGGCCTCTGTATTTTAATTGATTAAATGTAGAGGGTGCTCAAAGGGTGCAAGCCGGTTCTGTGGCCTCTGATACTGGGCCCCTATATTGACTGGCCGAGATTTATTCTTGGGCTTCTTCCGACATGTACATCAATGTGCCAACATTGATCCACATAGTGATCCAGAAAATCCTGAACAAATCCTGAAGAACATGACTTATGACTTAGAAAAGTCATAGCACACCTCCTCGAAACACAAGGATCATTGTGTCAAGGTTTGAAGTCGATTGGATAACAACTCAGGGAGAAATAACACATTATAAGCCCCCGACAGGTACATCATTGGCCAAACATTGAATAGCATTTAGTGATCCAGACAATCCTGAATAAGTCCAGAAGAACAACTGGTAATTCTTGGAAAAGTCACAGCAATAATCCTACATACCTAAGGATCATTGTGCCAAGGTTTGAAGTCGATTGGATAAAAACTCAGGGAGAAATAGCGCACGGACATAGAAGATTAAAAAATCGAGATCCAAACAAAACTCAATATTTTTGAACACAAGGTCCAAACATAATTAACTGATGGTATCATGCTCACTGGGATGTGACAACCCAGTGAACACGAGACGCCGATACACTGTTGGTTTAATGTTGGTCCAACGTCTACGACGCTGGCCCTACATTAAACCAACATTGTATCGATGTCTGTTTGCTGAGAAGCTGTCCTAATTACTGGTGATGATGGGGCATGTTGCGATCAGAGCAGGATATGACATTATGCCGTGTTGTGTGCTACAAAGGCTGTATGGTGACACGATGTGAGATTTTGTGATCAGAGCAGGATATGACATGTTTATTATGCCATGTTGTGTGTTACAGATGCTGGGTGGTGTACGTGGATTAAGGTGCTGGTTACAGCATGTCAGGGCACCTGGGGTGATGAGGGTGTGGGTGAAGAGCTGGGCGAGTAAGAGGGAGGAGGACACGGTGACAGAGGACATCATCCGGCAGGCGTGTCCTCAGGCCGATGTGAAATACGATAAGAAAGCAAAGCCTATAGAGAATTGAGGTGAGAGTGATCACACTGAATATGGTTACACTGTACACAACATGACACTTCCTCCAAGCAGAAATTACAGCAAAAAATACACATTGACCCAATGCTGTTTTAGTGTAGGGCCAGCGTCGTATACGGTGGCCCAACATTAAAACGACATTCGTTCAATATCTCGAGTTCGTATTAGTCTAATGTCCCAGCAAACATGAGACGTTGGCCCAACGTTGGTATACTGTTGGCCCACCGTCTACGACGTTGGCCCAACAGTAAACCAACGTTGGACAAACGCCTCGAGTCATGTTTGCTGGGGTTGATCCATCGTGTGCAATAATGGCCCATTAATTGTGCCAACATAGAATCAACATAGAATCATCATATTATGCCACATAGAAGAAAGGGTGATGACACCGTATACAATATACAGAAGGCACCTAGCAAACAAGGGATACTGTCCCAATATTGGGTTAAAGCTGGGCCACAGTCTACCACGCTGCCAACCGGCCACAGTCTACCACGCTGCCAACCCAAAACAATATTGGTGTTAAAGAATAATTCAGCTTCAAAACGCGCATGCCTGGGACGGTCAAGTGTAGGCCAACAGTAGCCTATTGAGTACAGATTGACGGCATTAATATAGCCACTGAACTGATTACAAGATACTACTCAAACGAGACATTGATCCAATGCTGTTTTAATGTTAGGCCGACGTCTGCGACGCTGGCCAAACATTGAACCAACATTAGATAAATGTACAATGTTTGAGAGAAAGTCCTCCTGCCCAGCAAACGCAAGACATTTGTATGACATGTATGCAATGTCGGCCCAACGTCTTCGACGTTGGTCCAACATTGCATAAAGTCATACAAGTGTTTTGTGTTTACTGGGTGACAATACAAACTTGGGGGTCAAGCAGTTTCCAAATCCCCCAGTAATACAGTCAGTTTGTTTGCAAGTAGGCGACCAAGTAGGGGCAAAAGACAAGGGCTTTGAATTATTAACTCATAGATGTCGCTCAAGTATATATGAACTTGCTGTGATTTGAGAACTTGCTCTTAATGAGGCTTTGGGTATGAAACGCATATTTAGTATTATTATGGAATAGGGCCTTGGCCTACCCACGGGCACTATTGCCTTCTGGGGGACCCTTGTCCCGCGAATTTTGACAGTTGACCACACCTTTAATGATTTTTTTCTGTATTTTAGTGTAATACATACAGAGAAGTTTTATGTATGGGTGATTGGGCATTATACGACACAGAAGCTCCACCACAGAGAGGTTGTATATCTTGTGATTGGGCATTATACACCACATAAGCCACAGAGAAGTTGTATATGTGGTGATTGGGCATTATACACCACATAAGCCCTGCCACAGTAAGGTTGTATATGTTGTGATTGGGCATTATACACCACATAAGCCACAGAGATTTTGTATATGTGGTGATTAGGCATTATACACCACATAAGCCCCGCCACAGAGAGGTTGTATATGTGGTGATTGGGCATTATACACCACATAAGCCCTGCCACAGTAAGGTTGTATATGTGGTGATCGGGCATTATACACCACATAAGCCACAGAGAGTTTGTATATGTGGTGATTATGCATTAAACACCACATAAGCCCCACCACAGAGTGGTTGTATATGTGGTGATTGGACATTATACACCGCATAAGCCCTGCCACAGAGAGGTTGTATATGTGGTGATTGGGCATTATACACCACATAAGCCCCGCCACAGAGAGGTTGTATATGTGGTGATTGGGCATTATACACCACATAATCCCCGCCATAGAGAGGTTGTATATGTGGTGATTGGGAATTATACACCACATAAGCCACAGAGAGGTTTAATGTGTGGTCATTGGGCATTATACACCACATAAGCCCCGCCACAGGGATGTTGTATATGTGGTGATTGGGCATTATACACCAAATAAGCCACAGACAGGTTGTATATGTTGTGATTGGGCATTATACACCACATAAACCCTGCCACAGAGAGGTTGTATATGTGGTGATTGGGCATTATACACCACATAAGCCACAGAGAGGTTGTATGTGTGGTCATTGGGCATTATACACCACATAAGCCCTGCCACAGTGAGGTTGTATATGTGGTGATTAGGCATTATACACCACATAAGCCCCGCCACAGAGAGGTTGTATGTGAGGTGATTGGGCATTATACACCACATAAGCCCTGTCACAGAGAGGTTGTATAAGTGGTGATTGGGCATTATACACCACATAAGCCCTGCCACAGAGAGGTTGTATATGTGGTGATTGGGCATTATACACCACATAAGCCCCTCCACAGAGAGGTTGTCTATGTGGTGATTAGGCATTATACACCACATAAATCCTGCCACAGAGAGGTTATATGTGTGGTGATTGGGTATTATACACCACATAAGCCCTGCCACAGAGAGGTTGTATGTGTGGTCATTGGACATTATACACCACATAAGCCACAGAGAGTTTGTATATGTGGTGATTGGACATTATACACCACATAAGCCCCGCCACAGAGAGGTTGTATATGTGGTGATTGGACATTATACCCCACATAAGCCCTGCCACAGAGTGGTTGTATATGTGATGATTGGACATTATACACCGCATAATCCCTGCCACAGAGAGGTTGTATATGTGGTGATTGGGCATTATACACCACATAAGCCCAGCCACAGAGTGGTTGTATATGTGGTGATTGGGCATTATACACCACATAAGCCCTGCCACAGAGAGGTTGTATATGTGGTGATTGGGCATCATACACCACATAAGCCCCGCCACAGAGAGGTTGTATATGTGGTGATCGGGCATTATACACCACATAAGCCCCGCCACAGAGAGGTTGTATATGTGGTGATTGGGCATTATACACCACATAAGCCCTGCCACAGACAGGTTGTATATGTGGTGATTGGGCATTATATACCACATAAGCCCTGCCACAGAGAGGTTGTATATGTTGTGATTGGGCATTATACACCACATAAGCCCCGCCACAGAGAGGTTGTATATGTGGTGATCGGGCATTATACACCACATAAGCCCCGCCACAGAGAGGTTGTATATGTGGTGATTGGGCATTATACACCACATAAGCCCTGCCACAGACAGGTTGTATATGTGGTGATTGGGCATTATATACCACATAAGCCCTGCCACAGAGAGGTTGTATATGTTGTGATTGGGCATTATACACCACATAAGCCACAGAGAGGTTGTATATGTGGTGATTGGGCATTATACACCACATAAGCCCCGCCACAGAGAGGTTGTATATGTGGTGATTGGGCATTATACACCACATAAGCCCTGCCACAGGGAGGTTGTGGTGATTGGGCATTATACACCACATAAGCCCCGTCACAGTGAAGTTGTATATGTGGTGATTGGGCATTATACACCACATAAGCCACAGAGAGGTTGTATATGTGGTGATCGGCATTATACACCACACAAGCCCCGCCACAGAGAGGTTGCATATGTGGTGATTGGGCACTATACACCAAATAAGCCACAGAGAGGTTGTATGTGTGGTCATTGGGCATTATACACCACATAAGCCCTGCCACAGAGAGGTTGTATATGTGGTGATTGGGAATTATACACCACATAAGCCACAGAGAGGTTTTATATGTGGTGATTGGGCATTATACACTAAATAAGCCCTGCCACAGAGAGGTTGTATATGTGCTGATTGGGCATTATACACCACATAAGCAACAGAAAGGTTATATATGTGGTGATTGGGCATTATACACCACATAAGCCCCGCCACAGAGAGGTTGTATATGTGGTGATTGGGCATTATACACCACATAAGCCCTGCCACAGAGAGGTTGTATATGTGGTGATTGGGAATTATACACCCCATAAGCCCCGCTACAGAGAGGTTGTATAGGTGGTGATTGGGCATTATACACCACATAAGCCACAGAGAAGTTGTGTATGTGGTAATTAGGCATTATACACCACATAAGCCCTGCCACAGAGAGGTTGTATATGTGGTGATTGGGAATTATACACCACATAAGCCCCGCTACAGAGAGGTTGTATAGGTGGTGATTGGGCATTATACACCACATAAGCCCCGTCACTTGGAGGTTGTATAGGTGGTGATTGGGCATTATACACCACATAAGCCACAGAGAGGTTGTATATGTGGTGATTGGGCATTATACACCACATAAGCCACAGAGAGGTTGTATATGGGGTGATCGGGCATTATACATCACATAAGCCCTGCCACAGAGAGGTTGTATATGTTGTTATTGGGCATTATACACCACATAAGCCCCGTCACAGAGAGGTTGTATATGTGGAGATTGGACATTATACACCACATAAGCCCCGTCACAGAGAGGTTGTATGTGTGGTGATTGGGCATTATACACCACCTAAGCCCCGCCACAGAGAGGTTGTATATGTGGTGATTGGGCATTATACACCACATAGGCCCCGTCACAGAGAGGTTGTATGTGTGGTGATTGGGCATTATACACCACATAAGCCCCGCCACAGAGAGGTTGTATATGTGGTGATTGGGCATTATACACCACACAAGCCCAGCCACAGTGAGGTTGTATATGTGATGATTGGGCATTATACACCACATAAGCCCAGCCATAGAGAGGTTGTGTATGTGGGGATTGGGCATTATACACCACATAAGCCCCGTCACAGTGAGGTTGTATATGTGATGATTGGGCATTATGCACCACATAAGCCACAGAAAGGTTGTATATGTGGTGATTGGGCATTATACACCACATAAGCCCTGCCACAGAGAGGTTTTATATGTGGTAATTAGGCATTATACACCACATAAGCCCTGCCACAGAGTGGTTGTATATGTGGTGATTGGGCATTATACACCACATAAGCCCAGCCACAGAGAGGTTGTATATGTGGTGATCGGAAATTATACACCACATAATCCCCGCCATAGAGAGGTTGTGATTGTGACTTATAACAGTGATAACCAACATTTTTAGTACCTGAATTGCTTAGCTCTTGCTGTTGTTTTGATAATTTATGTTTTCGGTGATAAATATTGTGGTTCTGTAATTATTGACATTCTTTTTTTACAGATCAAACAATACAACATCCTTAAGAACACAATCTAGAGGTCAGTTGACATTGTTCAATAATATATGTTCAGAATAATTTTCCATTGAATTGTTTTGATGAAGAAATAACAATGCAAGCAAGATAAATGCAAAAATAGAAAGTTTGCTTGTGAGAGTAAGATTACCTTTCAGGTAGCATTATCACATTATGCAAAGAAGTAATTTCAAATTAAAAAAAAATGTGGAAATATTTGTTATGCATATGATTTACAATTTCCTTCTGTACATTATGAACTCCATATTGTCTTTTGTCGAGGTCATTACTTGTAAAATCCACCTTTCATTCAATATATGCCGATCATGACTTAATTACAGCTGATGAGTAAACCCAGTTACATTACAGTACATATCTATTCAAAAAGTCATCTAGTCATGTAGCTTGATCAACTTTTTTATTGAACTGATCAGTACATGGAGAGTTCTTATTCTAATAAACATCAAAGTTGTCATTGAATTCAGATTTTAATATATTTCAGATTTCCTGCGGAACTTTATAACCCTTCAGAATCTATCTGGATTAAAATAAGTGTGGATTGATTGAACAGCATGTGTTGTCAAGAAAATTTGGAATTTTCTGGTGATGTTTTGTGGCATTTTGTTCTGAACTGAATTTGAATTGATTGAACATATTGGAATTAATGACTCTCAGATGAGGAGGAAAACTGTGAGTGACTGTGCGGAAATAATACAGGCATAATATTACATTGACATTGATGCAGGGACAATATAATGGTCGGCAGACACTGGAACAGTTCAGAGTTTATTGTAAATGATAAAGCTTGCAGGGCGTGAGAAAGCTGAGTTTTGTGGAGAAGGCAAAATTTGTATCGATAAATTTTATTGCAACATTCTCTGATTATCTGGCTAGGCTTGTAAATCGGCTAATTTGCATATCTGAGATGGCTGCCACATCACTTTCCCAGCATTTAATATAAACATTTATACAGCTGTTAATATTTATTTGATCTTTACGAAACTTTCTGAGAACATCACCTACTACCCTTCATGGCGATATCGAGTGTATATTTGTAGATATGTCCAATTATGGTATGACAATTACCACCTGATGTACTTCAGGACCCGCCATACAACATTACATTACACACTACACGAGGCAGATAATTTGATTTCTGATTTGCATCATAGGACCACTTATCATAAAAAATAACCAGGGTAGCAATTTTTATGATGCAAATCAGAAGTCAAATTATCTGTCTTGTGTAATGTGCATGTGTTGTATGGAAGGTCCTGGAATAATGGTGATATCAAATGTATATTGTAGATTTACTCAGTTGTACCATGTCATTTATCATTTTATGGGGACGAAGCAGTAAATTACTATTTATAATGAAGTCAGTTATAATGTGCCAAATTGAAATCTCATGACGATGTAGTTTTTTTTATCATACAGACCTAATCTGTAAATTAACACTTCATTACGATGTAGGTTGTACATTATTATTTGTTATATACATTATTTTATTTCTGCTATGTAAAATATCACTGCGACTGTATAATATTATTTATTGTGTTGATTTCGTGGCGATGTCGACAGCATTATTGTTTTTGATTGTGTACATGCAGTGTACATACAGTGCTCCAAACTGTTCGAAGGACTGGAATGTGCAGTGTAGTTTATATATACTATAGACCTTTGTAAATTAACACTATACTATTATTATTTGTTATATACATTATTTCAGTTATGCTATGTAAAATATCACTTCGGGGCGATGTTGACTGCGACTGTATATTATTATTTATTGAGTAGAATTCGTGGCGATGTCGACGGAGGACTGTATTTTATTATTTATTGTGTGGAATTATTGTGTAGATGCGGTTGACATAAAGTGCTCCACACTGTTCGAAGGACTAAATTGTGTAGTGTTTTCTATGATAATATAAAGAAAGTAGTAGATCAGAATCTGAATCCAGGTTTTATTTAAAAAAAAATAGTGAATAATAGCTCAAATGGACCCAAGGGGTTATAAAGTAATCTTTAAATTATTATAATGAGGTGATATCCCCTATTATCACTCATTTCGAACAAAATGTATTATATCTCATCAACTGTGTACTATAAAGTTAGACTGTGCTCAATTTGGCCAAATGGGCTATACGACTCCTTGTATATATTATTATATATATTTTACCCAAAGGCTGGTGAAGTCCCCAGCACGACTCAAAGTAGGCCTAATACTCCATTCCATTTAAATAATGTTCAAATGGCTGCAGTCCTTCTACAGTAAGTTTCAGTCCGATGGGATCCATTTCCTAAAGGAGGCGCTTGTTTTTAACGTTAGGGTGTTTTTTCTGTACATTAGGTGGAGGAAATGTGTCTTTTAGTGCATTTACATGTACAAGTTGCATCTTCAAAATTTCGACTCCAGTTAACACAAAAGTTACAGATAGCAAATCGAACCATTTTGTATTTACATCTACAAGAATTGTCCTTAATTCTACTTGTCTAAAACCTTACATTCTGCTGTTCAAAATCCAGGCATAATTAAAACGTTCCGTGGATAATTAAAAACCTCCCGCCGAAAATTATAAAATTTCTGTGGAGAATAAAAACCTTCCGGGGAGAATTGAAAACCTTCCGCAGATAATTAAAAACGTCATCTCACGCCATAGTTATTATGCAGGAATAGTTTTGAATTCTCCGCGAAAGGTTTGTAATTCTTTTATAGCTTTTATTTTGTTCGGATTGGATGAACTTTTTCGCGGAGGGTATTTAATTCTCCACGTTTTTTAATTATCCGAGGAAGGTTTTAATTTTCCGCGGAAGGTTTTCAATTATTCGCGTAAGGTTTTTAATCCTCCGCAAAAGTTTTTTCATTATCCGCGGAATGTTTTAATGATCCGCGAAAGCTTTATTTACTTATGAGGGTAATGGCCAACCATACTGCTTGAGACTGCTTAATTATGCATAATGAAATGGTTGGTTATGTTATTCACTTTGTTAAATTCGGTCACTATGATTAATGTATAAGTTTTAGATCAGAAAGAACGAATTCTAGTGAGAAAAGAAATTAGGACCATTTTCTGGAAAAGTCAATATGGGCTGCTAGATAGAAACTTTGGACCTACTTTCGAAAAAGTGAATGAGGGCGATTAAAACAACAGTTGGATAAAGGTTGTTATCTCCTGAAATAAACTTTGTTCAAATTGGCAACCACCTAATGCACGCACCTGGCAGAAAAAAAAACATTTTACTTTGGTGATGCGCTGCCTTAATTTAATGTTCGTGCTGATCTAAAACAGAGAAAAAAACATAGTGGCCTTATAGTGTAGGCCAGAAGCATTACATAAATAAATAGCACAATTACATAAATAAATAGCACAATATGATATGATATCAGCACAATATTATTTGATATTGGCAAAATATGCTATCGGCACAATACGATATGATATAGGCACAGTACTTTTTAAATTTATTTAAATCAACTCAATACTTTGTATTTACTTGTAGATAGCTCAGTGCGTTTCATACGGAATATGCAAAAAAATTATTCTAGACCCTATTTAGGCCTAATGAGGAAATTGATCATTTTGATCATATTGTATCAAATCTTTCATAAAACCGAGAGACTAAGTGATACATGCAGTGATATTTCACTCTTCTGCAGTTCAAACTTCACTTTTCCAAGTTCGACCAAAAACTTCGGGTCGGGGTGGTATATCGACCTAAAATTGTAAAAAATGAGTTTCACATATGCAAAAGGTCCGTAGGTAATGTTTCATTGGTTACTCATGTCAAATGATCTATATTTTGCCGACAACTGTTGCCACTTGCCATCTATATTTTCCTGTTGCCACTTGCACAATCCGTGCCTTTTCAAACATATTTTACACATGCTGCCATTCACCTAATGTACTGTGAACTGTGTAGTATGATTGATAACTTAGAATTTAGCATATATCATACATGGGGCGAAATTATATCCAGTTATCTAATGCAATGTGGAGTAAGGGTGAGTCGCATACATTATGTACATATCAAATTCTATTCATGTATATAATGCAATGTGTATCATGTTCATTACTTTAACGATATAGGGCCTAACGTACGGGTCACGTAATGCTGATTGTGTTATGTCTTGCTAAGAATGGCTTACTGTATTTTATGCAGCGCAATGTTATCATAACTTAGATTGTGCGTGTGACACATCTACACAATTCTATGGAGCATCCTGCCATCTTTGTCCCAGATAGGGAGACCGGATGTAGAAAGCATTCATTCATGCCTGTTTAACATTGTCTTCGTTGGTTTGAATTGCGCAAAAATAACCAATTACCCAGGGTGATGTTCAAATTTTTCTAGAAGGAAATATTATCTAGCATGGTGACACATTTACCCAATTCTATGGAGCATTCTGCCATCTGTGTCCTAGATGGGGAGACCGGAAGTAGAAAGCATTCATTCATGCCTGAAAGTATCTTTATCATAACTTAGCAATTGTATGTGTGTTTATCGATGTATAATAATGATCTAGCATGTCTTTTATTGTGTTGCACACTTTACAGATGGCCTACTAAAGGGACAACCGTAAAGTGCGCAACACAATGCAATAACGTTTTTAAAGATTATCTGTAAACAAATTGTTGCTGCTTTTAGAATATGACACTACTACATTTTAACAGATTTCCGTATACATTCCTTAAAAAAATATTTTTTACAAATTTGCTGTCTTACATGGTGTTCGCAAAATACAGCAAGCCATTAAGATTTTGTACTGACATAAGTGTCACTGTTGCACGACATCCACTACTTTAGTGTGTGCAATAATAAAATTATGATTATTAAAATAATACTGTTTTGTTGTAAATTGTGTGATAGCTGACATTATTAATCGGGTCTAGAGCGAAATATTTTAGATCACTGAAATTAACATCTGACACATAATTATGCCAAAACATATTCAGGCCGAAGAAGTTCCGCGATTTACAACATATTATATGAACTATGACTTATTGACACTCTTTTTTACAAATTTTTTGGATTTATTTTAAAAATATGGTTCCATATTTTTTAAAAAATCTCCCGCAAAATACAAATTGAAATACTAAAAAGTCGACTGGAAAACATATTTTGTCAACGAGAATTGAACATGACTTGAATAGGTAATTCTATATTCGTATATAAATATTTAGGTATCATCTTTGCAGGGATATTCCTGGAGTGTGCCTTTGTGGCATTTGTGCAAAAAAAATTTAAACGTCTGATTGTTTTGAGCTGTTGTCGCATTCTGACATCAAAAAGATATTTACTCACCAAGAACATTTTTATTGACAAAAATTGCTTACTTGCCCATGAATTACAAACAAAAAAAAATTCTAAGCAAAAATTTGTTTTTTTACCTGAAAAAAATCTACTCACCCAGGAAAAAATAATACTCGCGCAAGAAAAATGTAATTACTCACTCTAAAAAAAGTAACTTGTCTGTGAAAAACGTTACTTTACCGATGATAAAATTTGCTTGTTCGAGAAAAAAAATCTTATCTTAGAAAAAATTGTTTGCCCAAAAAATTATTTTACTTGCCCGAGATAATTTTTTTACTTTAATAATTTAAATGTTCATTTATCAAAGACAACAATTTTCTTCACCCAAATTGTTTGCCTACAAATATGTTTTACTTGCCCTCCAAATAAATTACTTGCCAAATTACAATTTTTTACCAGCCCAAAAAGCAAATTACTTGTATTCAATGTCGTTACTTGCCAGAGAATATAGTTTACTTGCTTGAGAAAAAATATCTTGCCTTACAAAATTTTTACTCCAGCCCAAATGTTTTATTTGCCCGAGAAAAATTATACAACTAAAATTATGCCTACTCGCTCAACTGAAAAGTATACTTTCTTGAGAACAAACAAAATATATACTTGTCAAAGAAAAAAATACTTGACTTGAAATGTTTTCACTCACTTTATTAAATTGCCCAATGATCAATTTTACTCTCCAACGAAAAAGTTTTATTCCCGAGAAATAATTTATACTCCAAGTATAATTTAGAAAATGCTTAATCTAAAAAAATTCAATTGCCAGTGAAAAAAAAATAATGGTCCAGCAGATGCCTTACTTTTCCAATAACAAATTTAACTTACTAGCCAAAAAAAATACTTGTACCCACAAATCTTTACTTGCCAGAGAATAAAATTTAATTGCTTGAAAACAAATCTTGCCCTACGAAATGTTTACCCCCCCCCCCTCCATTTTTTTATTGGCCTGAGAAAAAATGTACAACTAAGCCTACTCGCTCAACTAAAAAGTGAAGAAAAAACGTATTTTTTTATATGGCCGAGAAAATTGTTACTTGTCAAGAAAATTTTCACTTGCATGAGAAAATTTTCACTAGCTTTGTAAAAATATAACTTACCCAAGATTTTTTTTTACAAGCACTAAACTGTTTGTTTTGCATGAAAAACTTTTGTTTGCTTGTTCAAGAAAAATATATCACTTTTCCAAAAAATGTTGACATGCACAAAAAATACTTGCTTGAGAAATATATGTATTCAATAATATATTTACTTGCTACCAAAAAAATTTGCTTGCCCAGAAATATTTTCACTAGCCCTTAAAAAAATGCCTGAGAAACGTTTTTACTTGCCTGAACAAAATTACTTGAGCAGCAAAATTTATCACTCCCCCCCCCCAATTTTTTTTTGCTTGTGAAAAATGTCCATTTGCACAAGAATTTTTTTGCTTCCTTGACATCCGTTTCGCCTAATCTAAATAACTTACACTTCCTCTCTCCCCAAACTTGTGCTTGCTTGGAAAGTTTTCATTCACTTGAAAAAAAGTTTACTTGCCCAACAATATATTTTATTTGCCCCTGAACGAAATTTGTGCCCTTAGCACAATTTTTACCCAAAAAAATATCCTTCTCACCCGAGCTTTTTATTAAACATAATTTTACTTTCCTTTACTTTCATAATAAAAGGAATTGCACATTTTTTTTCTTGCAAATATTTGTCTGTCTTTTTACTTGCTGAAGAACAAATTTACTTCACTGCAATATTTTTTACTTTCCAATATATTTTTTAAGTTAGTTCAAATGACTGAGAAAACTATTGGAGCATACAATTTTGCTTAGTAACATGCTTATTTCCAGACTAAAAAAATTCCTCAATAAAAAAAAATTCTTGCCTAAGAAAAAATATACTCACCAGAAAAAAGTCCCTTGCCCGAGAAAATAATTCACTTGCGCTCAAAAATGGTTTGCTTTTCCCAATAATATTTCTGCTTGCCCAAGAATTTTTTTTTTACTTTCCCATGAAAACATACATTTTATTTTCATGAGAAATTTCTTTCTTCGCCAAAATGTATTTGCATCAAAAAGATTTTACTTGCACACAATTGTTTTCATTTGCTATAAAAAATTACTGCATAAGAAAAAAATTTACTTGTCTAGAATTTCCCTTTTTCGACTGGGAATGTTTTCACTCATTTCGAAAAAATTGCTTGACGAGGAATAAATTTTACTTTTTCAAGAAATATTTTTACTTCTCCGGTAAAAAATTATTCCCAGAGAAAATTTCCATCTCACCTATGAATTTGTACTTGCTCTTGAATAAATTTTAATTGCATAAGAAACAATTATTTACTTGCCCACTTAATGTTTCTACATGAAATTTTTCTTACTTTTCCACTTGCTTGAAAAATTATTTTTTAAAATTTCCTTCTTAAAAAAATTATGTTCAAAAGCAAAAAAATGTTTTCCCAAAAGTTGTTTACTTGCTCAAGGAACGATTTTTATTTTCCCACAACATTTTACTTGATTTAAAAAAAATAGCTGAAGAAAACATTTTATTTGACATACAATTTTTTGTCACTTGATTGGAATTTTTTCATTTACTTGAAAAAAAGTTTACTTGCCCAAAAATAGATTTGTTTTGGCCCAGAAAGAACTTTACGCCCTTAGCATTTTTTATAAATAAATAAATATCTTACTAGCTCAAGAAAATATCTTGCTTTCGATTACATAATGGCTGGTCAATTATGGCTCTTTAATATTTAGAGGGTGGGCTGTCACCGCTTGTCGGCTCGGCTGTCATGTGATGGGACGCTGTGGCCTGATTGGCTTGCAGCAGGTTGTTTAAAGAGGTTCTACAGTTCACGCCATTGCTCCTGTGACTGCCACTCTGGTAGGTTCTGCTGCCCTTTCTCGGTGGCCCTTGCTAGTATTTTTATTTTTGCTTAAATATGCCGCCGAAGAAAACCTCTGATAAGGGGGAAACTTCAGGAGATTGGTTTTACTGACAAAACGGTTAGTCTGCTGAAGCACATGGATTTCAATACCACTGAATCGCTGTACCTGCCAGCTGGTGAGTCAGATACAGCACATATTGAAGCCATGGGCCTGACTCTGGCACAGAAAACTAGTTCTGCTAGAGTTTGCTAACAAAGACACTGCTACAAAAGATATTCCTGCCAACAAGAAAGATGGTATGCCACAGAGTATGTGTCTCGATGCAGTCCTAGACGGCCTGCAGCTATCTAGTGCAGATGGCCAATACAGGATGACTAACGACGCAGAGCAGAAGAGACTGGAATCCAGTCTAGGAGCGCTTGACTCACAGATATATTTGAGAGGTGGGTCACCAGCAAAGACATTTCTTAGCATTATTGAATTTTTAAAGTTAGTGGCACCACTTAGTGACGGATAGGTTGTGTCTGAAGATGATGGCATACAGATGGTGCTACGCTCAACGTCACAAAAGCCTAAGCTACAGAACGTGGCCATTGAAGAGTGGACAATGGCTAATATGAACATTATAGATGCTTTGATGGCTGAAGGAGTGTTATTTGCCACTGGTGTAAGGGATTATATGTCACATACGATCACAATTTTGAAGTTTTTCGCAGCTATGATCGGGCATCTGTTCTTCAGTACGACCAGGAGTACAGATATATCCAGTCCATCTACGGATACAGATGGGGGACTGGCTCTTTTAAAAACTGTCCATCTACGTGTAAAGCAAGAATTCACTCAACAGTGACCAGTCAGAAAGGCAGGGGCGTGAGGTAAACAGCAAGTGCTGATGTGAAGGTAGCCTGTAAGTTATAACAGACAGTCTGGCTGTCACTACGGAAATTCGTGTAAGTTCACTCATGTCTGTAATAAACCGGGTTGTAATGAGGGCCACTCCCGCTTCAAGCATCATAGTAATATTGGCGTACAAAACAACCCATACTAGCTGACCCTAAAAGCTCACAATATCAGTTACAGTTTCGTCTGCCATTATCTACGTGGCAGAAAGAGATAGACGGGGACAAAGACTGCAAATTTTCACTGGACGGTATAAGGGATGCGTTTCATATAATCGACCCGCAGGCTGAGCTGACCGAGGTGTGTGTGCCAAATCACACTTCAGCTGTAAAACCTGAGGTGAGACCCGCAGTTGAACAGCTGTTGGCGTTACTTTATCTATGCTTATGACATGATCTAGAGAGCTTACCAAAGGGCAACAGCTGGCGGCAGTTGTTGTCACTCTGGAAGCTAGCTTACATTGCCGTAACTACGATGGCTCTTGGGGTGACGTACCTGAAAATCTCTACACAGCTGATCATAAAAGAAATAAGAGAGGAAACATGACGGGCCGCCACAGGATTGAACTCGCCTTCTATTGAACTTGATCACTGCTCATATGAATCTGTGGAATCAGCAGTGTCCATGATTAAACCTAATGAATTTTTAGCAAAATTGCGCATTCACCATTTAGGCTGGATATAGAGACGAAATTCCTGATTTCTTATTATTGACAACCATGTCAAAAACAAGAAATACGGGGATTTCGTCACTATATCTAGCCTAACTGGTAAGTGCGCAGCACAAAAATTAAAAAACTTTTGCAGTTCTAGTCTATAGATATGTTTACATCATATGGTCATATTATTAAGCTAAAATAACATCACCGATTTTTTTATGATTTTAGACCTGGGCATGTCCCTTTAACAACATAGGGGCCTACATAAGAATATTGATAAACAATATGACAAAGAGGACAGCATATAAGTTGACATTATATGCCCTCTCATTAGTAACAAAAATTACATGTCGACCCCTGGGCAGCAAAGGGCTGTATCTTCCACTCGCTTATGTGTTTGTGCTGTGAATTTACCAGTTAGGCTAGATATAGAGACGAAATTTCTCGTATTTCTTATTTTGGACATGCATGTCCGAAATAAAAAATCGGGAATTTTGTTTCTATATCTAGCCTAACTGGTAAATGCGCAGAACAAAAATTTAAAAAAATTGCAGTTCCAGTCTATTGACATGTTTACATCATATAATCATAATAAGAAGCCAAAATAAAATCACCGTTTGTTTTATGATTTTAACATGATTCAGTCCAATTAACTTTGTTTAATGTTTGGTTATTAATCTTGACAGTGTTTATTTCATCTTGAGAATTCTTGATCGATCGAAATACAACATATGATTTTTTTAAATATTTAAAGATAGCTTGTTGCAGTTGAACCACTGTACTACTTTTACCATTTCATTATTCATAATGTGAATTAATACATTAATATTCTTTCCAATTAGAAATAGGCTGGTATCATCGGCATTCAATATATGAGTTCCGATTGAAGTTATCAAAGCACAAGGGGACTGGCGTTCTCGTTCCTATCTGGACTACATCGATACCACTAATGCTAGAAAAAGAGTCGAAGCGATTTTTAATATGTATTAATATAAATGTGTGAGGACTTTTAAATTGTCATGTAAACTTTTATGACTTTTCTGTGTGCTACTGTGTTAATACGTATTATTACCTGTTTGGAGAATGTTATTTTGGGTGATTTTACTGTGTTCATCTGCTATATGAAAAAAGGGTCTCTCCCCACACACATAAAGCTATATAGCCTACTGATCGTAACTGAAAATACGAAAAAGTTAAAAAAACAATTTTAAAGCACCGAAAAAAGTGAAATAATTGGTGTCTTCTAGTCACGACACGGGAGGACACACCAGCAGCACTGATTGTCTACCCAACGCTGGCCCGATGCCATCAGCATGTGGTCCAATGCTGTGAAAACATTCAATCGTCCTTCAGGTATACAAATAGTTTGTTTGGGTTACTTATGATTTCATAGAAATGTTGATTAAAAATATTTGTAAAAATATGAAAATTCTGAAAAAAATAAAAACATGATCCGTGGGATACACTACTTCAGTACGGAATTAAAACGAAAATTGATGTCATCCCAAGGAACTGCTTTAACCTATACAATTTTTACTTGCCATTTTGTTTCAATTTGTTGCAAAACAAATTTTACTTGGAAAAAAAAGAACTTCACCAAACAAATGTAGTTGCACAATTTTTGTTCTTGAGCAAATACATTTTTTACTTGCCAAAGAACAAATTTACTTCACTAGAATAGTTTTTACTATTGTGTTTTAAATTAATTTTTACTTGCTTGTACAAGGACTACTGGCCTAAACATATTTTTACTTGCCCAAACAAATTTTATACATGCATATGAAATTGTTTTACTCTTCAGAAAAATTTAAGCAAATCGCTTTTGTTCTTGGGCAAATGATAAAAATTATCAGGCAAGTCGCATTCTAAAAAAATTACTAGCCCAAGAAATAAATTATTCACCAGAAAAATCACTAGCCGAAGAAAATATTTCACCTGTGCTTAAAAATTGTTTGATTTCTCAAAAAATATTTCAACTTGCCCATAAAAACATAAATTTTAGTTCCCCCACCAAAATGTATTTGTATCAAAAAAATTTTACTTGCCTGCTAATTTTTCATTGGCTAAAAAAATTACTGCCTAAGAAAAACGTTTTACCTGTCTAGAATTTGTTTTATTCGACTGGGAATATACCTATGAATTTTTACTTGCCCGCGAATAGTAGCAGAAGAAAAAAATATTTACTTGCCCAATTATTTTTTTTACATGCAGGAGATAATTTTTTACTTGTCTTAAAAAATTGTTTACTTGTCTGAGAAAATAGTTACCTGCTTAAGAACATTGTAATGGCCTCAAAACAATTACAATTAAGAAAAAAATTGTACCGAAAAAATATTTACTTGCCAAGAAAAAAATTGACTTCCCTAAGAAAAAAATTCCCTTCACAATTTTGTTTTTGCCAAAAAAACATTTTTACAGACCCAAAAAAATTACCCAAAAATTGTTTATTTGCTTTGATTATAATTAAGAAAAAAATTGTACCGAAAAAATATTTATTGCTAAAAAAAAAATTGACTACCCTAAGAAAAAAATTACATTCACAATATTGTTTTTGCAAAAAAAACATTTTTATAGACCCGAAAAAACTATTTTAATGCTCCAGAATTGTTTTTTGCTCTTTTAATTTAAAGTTTTCTTGCCCAAGCAATTTTTTTATTTGCACGAAACTTGTTTAGATTGCAAAATAAATTAACCTCCTTGCCCCAAAAAGTTTTTAGTTACTCTCAAAAATTTCTTGACGCAAAAGTTTTTACTTGCCCTGAACATATTTACTAGATAATTTATTATTTGTCTGAGACAAATTTTCAATTGCCTGAAAAAAACCTTTTCACTTGCCCATATTTTTTTTCACTTTTTACTTGCTCGAAAAAAATATTTACTTGCCTTGAAAATTTGTTATATGACAGAGAAAAATAATTACTTGCCAAAGACAAAAAATACTCGCCCAAGAAAAAATATTTCCCAGAAAAATAATTTAGTAACTTGCCAGGGGAAAAAATGTATTGCCAAAGAATTCAGACAATAAGGGTAGGTAAAGTGTGAAATAGTCTTGACTCAAGACTCTTGAGTCACATACATTCATCTAATGCAATGTGTACCATGTTACAGGCCCAATGTACTTGTCAAATTATGTCTAATTTTCATGTAATGCAGATTGTGGTATGTTTTGTTTGGCTTATTGTATTTGTGCAACACAACATTATCATAACTTAGCATGTTGCGTGTTCCTGGTAATAATCGCGAGATATTAATTTTCGCGACTTTCGCAAGCAGAACACCTAACATCAAAATCGATCATTTGCGAATTCTAGACTTTGTGAAATGTCCCAAAACCACAATTTTGCGAAAATCCAAACAAACGAAAATATATCAACAGTATACATTAATGATTTAGCGTTGTGTTGTGTTGCTTTGAATTGCACAAAATACAGTTACCTTTAATATAATATAGCATGCTATTTGACCATGAAAATCTGTCCAGACACCTCATATCTGCAGATATCTGTAGTATTGGCAGAGGCATGATACAAAATAAAAATTTCTGTAATGGTACTAATGGCAGAATATTTTGTCCCAGCTTAACCTTGTTTCGAATGTCACTATTAATTACAAGTACAGATATGTTTCAATAAAATTTACAGTTTGCATGCGAAAGATTTTTTAATGTAAAAACCTGTTGATGTTTGATAAATGATTACCAAGTCGTTTAATAATTAATAATTGCATTAGGCTAGATTGCCTGACTCTGATGTCTGTCATGTTGTCTTAAACCATACAATCTAAGCCATCATACATCACAAAAATTTGATTCATCCAGTGGACATTGAGCAAAATTATATCAGCATTCAAAACGTCCAGTGTTTAACCCTTGAAGCGCTGAATTTTTTATGAAAACCTTGGAGGCCAAAGTGTTTTTTTCAATTTGAAATCATCATAACTCTCTTAGTTAGCTATTTCTGATTCATTTGAATACCTAATACCTAATTTTTTTACTCTTACAGTGCAGGGACCGACTTTAGACGTCATAAGCTGACGTCTACAGACGTCAGTTTCTGACGTCTAAAGTCGATCCCCGCGCTGTAAGGGTTAAGATATTTCGCATGGTTAAAGTATCATTCATGCCAAGTGATTTCAGTCTGCTGGAACGCATACTTAAGTACTGTTGTTTGTTTGTTTGAATGTAGGCCACATTTGTGCGCATATAGGCTAAACTGGGCCAGGAGAACCTCCTGATTAGAAGACACTGCCCTCCAGATACAAGATTCAAAGTTCACCCAGTGACAGCCTAAGGCCGAGCACGCTACCTCTCTTTCACAGAGGTTCCCCCACAATATTGAATCTTTGCGAACGAGCATGGGACGAACCCGTGATCTCCGACTTTCCAAGCAAGCAGTTTTAACCACTGCACCAGGACCCCCGACCTTGCCACTTTAATATCAGACATAGAGCAAAAGGAGGTGGGTATCTGCGCGCGAGCATAGTGACTGCCTGAAGGGTCTCTCACACATTGCCGAGTTGGAAGCCAAGCACAGCCTAGTTAAACTCGTATTCCTCTCAGAAGTTACTCTTAGAGCTCGTTCTTTACTTTAGTCTAAGGTAGACTCGCCAGGGTATGCTGCAGTTTGTGGACACCCAACCACTCTCTAGGTCTAGGGGGGGGGGGGGGCATAGTTATATCACACTTGGACCTCTTGAAAATGTCTAGGATCAAAAGTGGTGAAATCTGCCTGTAGAATATATATATTTTTTGATTCTGTGCAACACAGCACACACAACTTATGAACACCACCGGTGATAGCATAGCCTGATGTTTACAGCCAGTATGTCACGATAACATCAGGATGGTCTAGTTATAAATTATCAACACACCTCTTGAACACCACCAGTGATAATAACCTAGTGACAGCCAGCAGGGCACGGTAATATTAGGATGGTGAGGGGCAGATTATCACCCACTTAAGCTCGCTAGAACACGCCCTATGATCATCACTGGTGTTACGGGGTGTTTATGATGGTATTACACTAGGGGGAATTAATTACGGAAATGGATAGATCAAAATTTAAGATGTAACACACCGATCCAAAAGACTAATATGAGACAGACGAGGTTGAACTGACGGTAATGATAAGAACAAAACAATTCACATTCATTGACACTTTATTTTCATGAATCATACAAACAGTACAATGTGGTATATACAATAAATCTTCAACGGTCCAGAATATGAAAAGAGAAGCAAACTTTAATGCATAGAAAATATGCGTCAAATATCAATAAACGTTCGAGTTTGACAATCACTCAAAATGACTAGTTAACGCAGATCATTTTCTCATAAAATGTTATCTGCGTTATCTGTTATCTCAAACCATTCCAAAGATAAATTTAAATAATCCTATGCTGAACAATATGAAAGAGAATTAGTTACTTATCTCGCAAAGATGTAACAACATTACTAAACTACATGAAACATCAATATCAATGTTAACAATATCACACTCTCGTTAATGATAATATAATAATGTCACACATCAGTCATTTATCAGCACACACAACAAAATAATAAAAACAATAATACCCAAACCCCAGCGACCTGGAAATTAAACAACAGATTAGTGATCATCGTGGGGAGGTTTACACAGTAAGATCTAGAAAACACTCACCACGATATCTCAGTCTCCTTCGTCTATCCTCCAGGTCGCAGAACGCGATGATCAAAATGGACTAACGACGTGAGTGCCCCAGGCTACCTCAGGAGTAATCACACGCACGCCGGAACACGCTAGGCCCCCAATTTCGAAAGATCTTATTCTCGAGAGCCGAAACAGAAAAGTGTTGCCTCATAATGCCGATACAAGCCTATTTAATAGAACACCTCATTTGTACACAATCATACGTTCTCTACAATTCTCATACATCCCGAGTTAATCATGCTTCACTGCTTCTGCAGGTAGGCCTTCTGCACGTAGGCCTTCTGCACGTAGGCCGGCATTGCTATTGGCGTTGGAACAACATCGGCGCATCATATATTCACATGTCCTACAGTAAACCAAATACATTACTATTGGCGTTGGGACAACATTGGATCAACATATATTTACATCTCATACGGTAAACCAAGTACAAGTACCGTAAACACATTATGTTAACCCCTTGGGTACAAAATCCCGCAACACTGGTGATAATAACCTGGTGGTAACAGCCATGTTTATTCATTGCATATTTTAGTATTAGATTATATTAATATTTATTGTGAGCTCAATAAATTGTTTATTCATTGCATATTCATGTATTGAATGATATTAACAGTCAATGGGAGATCAATAAATTGTTTATAATTCATTGCATGTTGGTGTATTGAATGACATTCAAAGTCAATTTGAGCTCAATAAATAGTTGTGTATTGAATGATATTAGCAGTCAATGTGAGCTCAATAAATTGTTTATCCATTGCATATTTGAGTAGTGAATGTTATTATACAGTTATTCATTCCTGTAAATTACATCTGATGAATATACGTTTTTGAAACGTTGAATCTTCAGTTGTCATCTCTCTGGTTGAAATACCTTGCCCGCAATATAATAAAAAGTCCTTCGACTGCAACATATGATGCAGAGACAGTGAGGTACTCTAACGTCAGTTTACTTAAATTGGGGAAAACATTTATATTTGCTTCCCAGTATTGAAGAGGATCACTACTATGGTCTATTATGGGTTGACTACAGCGGACACGGAGCAATGGCCCATCACTGGCTTATTGCTATGTAATCATCGACGCGAAGTTGACCCACAGCTAAGACAACGTCTCGTGTTGGCTGAGTGCAGTACAGGGAGGTGTAAAAATTGTTGGGAGGTGCACAAATGGTCTTTTAAGTGACATTGTAATACGATAAAAACGTTGTAGTCAATTGATGAGATGAATGATGTACAGATGATGATGTGAGGGTGGGGGTGATAAGGTATGGTGGGTTATTGAGAGCGTTTTCCTTCGCTCGCCCGGTAAGGGATTCTGGGCATGTCTAGGGGATCTACCCCCAGACATGCCCAGATGGCCGGAGACTTGGGTTTCGCTGTGCAATTTAATGCTGAAGCACTGTGGCATTTCGCACAGCTCCGCTATCCTCTGGTCGGATAGTCCCCAGAGTAACAATAGGAAGGATAACTCCCTCTTGGTAACTCCATTCATCCCACGTGAGAGACCTAATGTCAAACACGCTCTTGTCGGTTATTTAAGGCTACCTCGGCCTACATCAGCGCCAGCACTTATGTGGGTGCTGCATTGGCTCCGCTGTTGAGCGGAGGAATCCGCCCGAAGATTATGGCCAAATACGAGGAGGCTGCAGCTGCCCTTGGATGATTGCTGTAGACTAGTGCTTCCGTACAATGCTGTACACAGCATCTAACAGACGAAACAGATCTCTAATGACCCTCACCGGATGGGGGCAAAAAGTACTACTACTAGCAATCATCCCAGTACCCCAATAACTGGGGTATGTCTGTTGACATTAAACATAATGACATATGTTGCGAACAAATATTTATTTCCTTTCAATTGTATAATTATTAACTGTCATGATAGTGCCGTTTGATCGTATTCTAATTTGTTATGATACATATTTTAACTACCCTGTACTTGTTTTAGTATATAATATTATTTGGCTTTAAGCTTACCTATCATGCATATAATAAAATCATCAAATAAAATATATGTCTATCTATCTATCTAGTTATTAACGAGGAATACGATTAAACTTCATTTACTAGAATTATTAATTTGCCAACAAAAACATGGGCATGGGCAACCACATTTTTCACTGAATTAAACACATCAAATAACGCTTTACAAATAGATATTTATTGACATAAAAAGAAGTCATTATACTGACTTATTTGTCATAAAATTGATAGAATATATGTACATGTATATAAAAAATGGTTAATTTGCTAAAATCACACGACAATTTACATGGTATCACATACAAAATTAAAATCATATTAAAAGGCATTGCCATAGTAAAACACTGGATATTGCGATAAAATAATAGATAATTGACTACTACTTGAACAATGCCAATATGTGAACATAGGAGGTCTATCATTTTGTTTCCCGCACCAAAACCAGAGATAAAATAGCTATATACTATGTATGATCCACAAATCATATATGACAGCAAAAAAGACACTCTGGAAAGCGTAGAAACCTAAATATATATACAAATGCAAAATTATGGTACTGGAGTATGTACAGTGATGTAGTAAAATAGTCTAGGACAGCTATGGCAAAAATAGGGTCAACCCACCACTAATTGCAACAGAAATTATTCCATTACCACAAGTCTCATAAATTATCAGAGAACAACATATTAAAAGTCACATAGAATCAGAGTAGTGGAAGAGTGCATAATTTGCAAAAAGTCAAAATGGCAGCCATGAAAATTGTCCGAGTCTTATTTTGGCGATATCTCGGCTAATAATCAATGAAGAATCATGATTTTTGTGTCTAACCATATGTTTTTAGAGTTAAGAAATCTAATGAGCACTTTATTGAACATCCTGGACATCCCGTTTACACCACAAATTAAAATATTTGATATGACGGGTGTAAAATCACCTCAATTTTTACGATTTTTGATTTTGTAACATGATCATAATATTATCATGCCTAACTTGATTAATAATGACCTGAACATTATAAATCTTTATAATAAACATGTTATTGTATCAGTGGTTAAAGTTTCGACAGTCATTAGGGGGCCACCATCCAATCACCAGGAGGGGCTGGAGTTCTTGTCGTGGACAAATTATATATTTCAACCAAGCTAGGAGGCGCGCTGAAAATTTTAAATTTTATCACAAGATTATGTAGAACAGTTCTTGATATAAATTATTTATTTCACACAGAGTCTACCCGAAATTATTTAATGAAAAAAACTCCAGCCCCCCCCCCCCCTCCTGTAGATTGAATGATGGCCCCTTAACGACAATATTAGGATGATCCTGTTGACACATTCAATAGGCCTAAAATATATAAGATAAGCTGTATTTGTAAATCACAATATTTGCACCCCTTTTCCACACCCTCCCTCCCTCTACAAAATATAGTATGCCGAGAGTTGTGTGTGAAAAGGGGATACCTATGATCATATCAGGCAAATAATGCCACATTAAAAACAGTACGATTATAGTCGGTTTCACATTGATTTTCTCCGATTTCTCAGTCAATTCCTGACCAATTGTCATGGTACATGTACAGGCACTATTTTCTATTTATGGTGCGACTTTTACTCGTATCACCAGTGTCTCTATCTCTACTTCAGACACTGGTCATCTTCCCCCGATCAGCTAATATTAACCACCAGGGGACAAAGATTTCACAGCCACTCTCTGTACTGCCGCATCTAGGTGCGTGGGAAAAATCCCGCTTCTTTCAGAATGATGGCCTCACAGAGTGCAAAATAACTTGATTCATGTTATTACCATTGACGCTTCTGAAAATGAGATAACAATATCTAGGCTGAATATACACTGATATACTGTATGTAGTAAAAACTGTGCTTAGCTCATACTTTTGAAAACTCCATTAAATTAATTATCAATAAATATAAAATTGGAAGTGGAACACTCATGGATACCCTCAGGTTTGTATGACGAGCACTGTGTGCACAAATTCCCATGTGTTGGCAGCGGATGGGCAGGTGTGCATCTAAACACAACTGGCCAATCACGATCTACCTCACCGCTGGTGCCTGATTTATGAATTGCTGGCTGCTGGTTGGCAGACGGTGACGTAACAGACGACAGAGACCCCTGGTGTTGGATATGTGTACATGCCACACAAAATCTCAGTGGGTGACTGTGACACTCACTGATAGCTGAGTGTAGGTGCGACTACCCTGAAAATGTTATTGAAAAATATCACATAGTTTAAAAGTTAGTCTATTTAACGTGTAGTAAATGAATCAAAATGTCACTCTCTATAGCTTCGTCTCAGATTTTCTTTACATGTCAAATGGTCTAACTTCTGAAATAGCCTACTTATAAAAACTTCGCAAATTTTTTAGCGTAGTCGCAACATGAATAGAAACTACATGTGTGTAAGCCTTCATGGGAATTGGTTTAGAATTGACTGAGGTATCCGCGAAATTCATTCACCCTGGTTGATGAATTTTCATCGCCTGGTTTTTTTGAAAAAATAATGAGAAATAATTATTATGAAAGATGTAACCGCAGCGTGATAAACTGTGTAATGGTTGCACAATAAACATGTTATCTTAATACTATCAGACTTAGATATTGTTATATGTTTCGCAAAAAATGAATTAAATATGTTTGGGTTACTGAGACTAGAACAACTGTGTTGACGCACAGCTATAAGCAAAGATCAGCTGTATAGTTATAAATTAAACCAAGCTGAATAATATGTAGACTTAAATTAAAGACTCTGTTAAATTAGCCTGATTCATTTAATTTAATTTTAAATGTTTGGTCACATTTAGTTTTGTTTATAACTGTCGCAGTAACTTGTCAGTAGTAAGCTCAAGGTATTTTTTATTCAGTAATGACTAGTTTATGGCAAATGTTTCTTGTTCGAGAATTGGGCTATTTACAGGTTTTCATTCTGTTGGGTGCATTTGGACAGGGACTCAGGGAGGATTGGGACACTTTTCAGGGAGGAATTGGACACTTTGAGGGGGGATTTGTACAATGTCCATATCCTCCCCAAATCACTTGTCCAAATCCTCCGAGAGCATGAAATTCATTATCCCAATAAATAAAGTTATGAAATGGCTCAGATAATATGACTCTCAATGAAAAAACCCCGTTGATTTTCAGGATTTTAGATATTGATTCTAATTATGTCCAACTGCTCCCCAGATATGTCCAAATCCACCCACACATGAGGGAGGATTTGGACAAATTTGATTTTCTGTGACTAGCAATGTTATTCTTCTGCATATAATGTTAAAACACATATGGCTATTTATAGGCATAGTGAGTCTCTTTATTTAGGCAAACGATGAGCTTTATCACATGAACATAATATGAAAAAAAAGCTGGCAATGTCTAAATCCTCCTGAGTCTCACCTACAAGCCGGAGTTGAGAGCAACCATACGAGACGCGGCGATTCATTTATGCTATTTCCTCTCGTCAAACCATCTGTAGCTTTGAGGTTTCTCATCAACACTTAATCCAAGATTAAGTCAGTCGACAAGTCAGCTCAGAACCCGTCATTTCTTCAGATAACATGGTGGCCATCATAGTGATGGGTGATCAATATACGTGCAATTTTACGCAATAATAGGCCTACGGCATTCGTCATATACGACAATCCCAATCATGTTGTCAAGAAACGGTCCGAGGAGCTTATTGATGTGCTCATCCGATTCCTTGACCCCAAAAACATATGTTTAGACACCAAAATCATGATTTTACGTTAATTATTAGCCGAGATATTGCCAAAATAAGACTTGGTCAATTATTTTGGCGACCATTTTGGACTTGTGCAAATAAGGCACTCTTCCACTACTGCGATTCTTGGTGACTTTCAATATGTTTTTCGATAACACCTTCTGAGACTGTTGGTGAAGGAATAATTTCTGTTGCAATTAGTGGTGAGTCATTTCCTAGTTTGCCTGGACTAAAACGACGTTAAGGATAATATAGTAGGCCGGGACGCCAGTTAAAAAGCAGTAAATGCCTAGTATACCAGGGAGCAGATATATAATAATAATAATAATATACACTTATATGGCGCCATATCCAACCTCAAGTTGCTCTTTGGCGCTACAAACAAAAATGTCAATAAACATGATCAACTTGGTACATTAAGGTGAAAGAATCATAGCATCTCTACAAGTATGCGATACTGAACAAATGACTTTTTAAGTGTCGCTTAAATTGATCAAGTTTGTTACAGCTTCGTATGTGATATGGTAATTTGTTCCAAAGTAAGGGGGCAGCTTTATTAAATGATCTATCACCATATGTTTTTAACTTTGTGGGAGGCACCACCAACAGATGTTTGGTGCGCAGTGGGCGACATGGAGAATAAGAGATAATACAGTCTTGAAGGTAACTGGGTGCTAGGCCATGTTGCGCTTTGAAGCAAAGAAGGAGAAGTTTATATTCTATCCTTTGTCTGATTGGCAGCCAATGCAATTGTTTCAAAAGAGGAGTCACATGATCAAATTTCTTTCTTCGATATATAATCCTTGCTGCACTATTTTGAATTCGTTGTAGTTTTAAAATACAGCTATTTGGCAAGCCATACAAGAGAGAGTTGCAACAGTCAAGTTGAGATGACACATAGGTGTGGATGAGATGCTCAGTGGTAACAATCGATAAACAATTTCTAATGTGACCGATCTTTTTCAAAAGAAATTGTGCTTTTCTGCAAATTTGATTCACATGCTCACACATGTTAAGATGTTTGTCAAACATTACTCCTAAATTCTTTGCACACACTGATGGCTCAATTTCGATTCCACTAATATTAATAGGGCGTAATGTTATCTTTGGTAAAACGTTTGGAGATGCAACAATAAGATACTCAGTCTTATCGGCATTTAGTTGAAGTTTATTGTTCTTCATCCATGTCTGTATTTCATTGATACAAGCTTCTACACGACACAGTGCAGCGATTGCTTCTGTGTAGCTTGAAAATCGGAACGACACATATAATTGAGTGTCATCTGCGTATAGATGTATTTTTAGATTATGTTTTGCTGCTATGGCTCTAATAGGTTTTGTATAATAACTGAAAAGTAAAGGTCCCAGGACTGAACCCTGAGGAACACCAAAATTCAATTTTGTGTATTCAGAGGAGTTGTCTTTAATATGTACAGATTGATATCGATCAGTGAGATATGATTCCAACCAATCAAGTGCTTTTCCACTTAGGCCATAGTCATTTCGCAAACGATTAACAAGAATGGTATGATCAATTGTGTCGAATGCAGCGGAAAGGTCCAAAAATACAACTAGTGATGCTTTGTGATCATCCATTGCCAACAACAAATCACTCTGAATTTTCAAAAGTGCAGTCTCTGTGCCGTGATGGCGTTTATAAGCCGACTGTAGTGGCTCTCCAAGATTATTTGATTCTATGTGGTCTAACAGCCGAGATGATACAATTGTCTCAAGAATCTTTGATATGAAAGAAAGGTTAGACACAGGATGATAATTTTTCAAAACATCCTTGTCAAGCGTTAGTTTTTTTAAAAGTGGGCTGACAATCGCCTTTTTCATTGAATGAGGTACCGTTCCTGTTTCCAGTGAAATGTTAATAATTTTTGTGATTGTTGGTAGCAGTGTTGGTAAAATATCTATCAAAAATCTAGCTGGTATTGGATCTAAAGCACATGATTTCTTAGGACTTTTGCTAATAATCTTAAACACCTCCTCTTCAGTTGCTGGTCTAAAAGTGTCCAAAGAAATATCAGAAGATTTAATGTCAGAGTGCAGCTATCAGAATCAAGTTTTTGTCTGATTTGAGATATTTTTGTGATGAAAAATTTGTTGAAAATATCAGGTAATTCACTAATTGAGCCGGATGATGGTAGTGCCATTTCTTTTCTCTTGTTCTGGAGACTATTTATAATATTAAACAGAGCCTTTTGATCTGTTCCACATTCTTCAATTTCGTCTGCATAGTATTTCGTTTTCAAAGATTTCATAAGATTTCTCACAAGTTGTCTTTGTTCCACAAATATCTCTCGGTGAACAATCAAACCTGTTTATATATTGCCTTCTGACATTGCACAGACAGAACAGATAGTAACAGAAGTTAACGACAGACGTTTGCCTGGAAAGTCAACCTAAAAGTTTGTCGGGTCGACAAACTAAAAACATGAAAACTTGGGATTGTGACAGGTGCTTGAATGATACCCTGGAATGATACAGCATAAATTAGAGCTCTTCAGTGCTCGGAGATAAGAAAACGCAGGAAGCTGCGATGACAGCATCGGCCTTGACCTTTAAAATAGCTGAATTTGTTTTGATTCAGTTTTACAGATTGCTTCATGGCTGCTGCTAATTTATAGCAAATTACCTTGTTGTTAACACTCGATGCTCACATGAGTCATTTTATTTCAATAGTCCACATGTTTGGCATCACAGAGGCACAATGGCTGAGGTGACACCAGCTGAAGTACCTCTCCCGTGGAGAGATTTTAAAGGTACATTTTCACACCTTTTGGCTTTTCCGTTCCTCCATCTTTTATTCTGGCTTGCCGGCCGCAAGATTCCGGAGCATGGACATGGTTTTTAATGTGAATTATTGGCTAATTAACGAGTGTATTTGATTGAATTTTACAACTGATGATTTATCAATATCAGTGTGTTGATTGCACAATTTTATCTAATTGAAACGAAGTGATTCCGCCGCGGGCGGTTTACTGTCCGAATCAGTTCGGAAGTTGCATTGAGTGATTGACATTGTTGCAAGTTTGTTTGTTTGTTGAGTTAGCTAGCCTAGCCCTAAAGTCGGGCCGCCCGGGCCTTCCGACAAGAGTCGATTGCTCTGAAACCTACACACGAGACCAAGAGCTACAAACAATCAGATCCCTGAGTGTCACTGTCACAGTGTCAGGCTAGACAACCATTTTACAAGTACCCCGACCTGGTAACCAGTTGTTTCGGCCGCCTGCCTGTTCGGCCCCCCTCCAGTTCGGCCTCCTACCCGTTCGGCCCCCTACCCGCTCAGCAGCCTGAGTTTTATAAGCATGGTCAGTGTTCGTAATAAGGGCTGAAAGTCTGGTTGTGCAACGGACAACCACATTCCAAAAATGTGATTGTCCGCCCGATTTTCTGGTTGTCCGCATGCCTTTGCTTAGAACGGCTTTCTGTATAACACGTCTTATGACCTTCAAAATTTGGCAGTGTTAGCAGACTTCGAGCTAATTTTTATTACGTATGTTTTTGTTTGTGCAGTTAATTAGTGTCATTAATTAATATTATGTAGGCCCATATGTTTGTAAAACAATTTCATAACCTAATATAGATCGCTAAATATATTCGAATTAGGCCTACATGACTGCAGTCTTCAAAAGGTGGCTTTGATTCTAGGAATGCATAATTTGAAACGATAACGGCGGCACCGTTGACATAGATAGACCTACACTGTTGTGAGAAACTGGCCAAGCGTTGGGTCAATAAATACGACGTCGGACCACTATTGAATCAGCATCGGACTGGCAGTCCAAATTGGGATGAGATCGGTTAAAACATGGAATAGTAATTATATCCATGCTTAAAAGTAGTGAATACAATTTGCATAAACTATTGCGAATGACAATGCAGATCAGTACTTCACAATCTATCATACCAAGGAGGTTATATAGAAGGAGGGGAAACTTGAATTCAGACGGGGGGCACTGGTTCGAGTGAGATCTTCAATGAAGTGATTTCTTTGTTTTTGTGGTCAACATAATGGGTTTTTAATTGGTTTCCCCCCGTCCCAATGCTGAATCGGGGGATGGTATGCCGGATCCTCCTGACGCATCAGGTTCAGTGCGCATGTGCGCAGATACACATTTTATCCAGCCAGCCTGTTGTATGCGTATTTTACATGACTTCTAGTTTTCTCTGCCACACTAATTTCCAATGACGTAAGACACACGACTTTGCCTCTTGCATAATCTCAACATTTTCACCAATTATTTCGTCTTTGAATCATGAAAATCGGAGGAATAACGACTTGTATGCTACTATTTAAGTAAGTAAACGAGCTTAAGTTAATTATATATTTTAAATTAATCATTTTTTGATTAGACAATGGTCCAGCTATTGGTTTTCAAATTCGTAAGATATGGCACATATTTATTTATCGATCCATCATCTTACGAAGTGGTTTTGAGAACCATTGTGGGGTTGGTGGTTAAAATAGCTAAATAACATGTACACCGACCTCCATTTTTATCATAATTTTGTTTAAAATATTTTTAAATCATGTATTTTCTAATGGTTAGCCGATAATTTGTTTAATTAATTTCATTCAAGGCCGTAGATTATCTATCATTTCAACTTTAAGTAGCTCATGTAATTACTCACGTTTATATATAAATTCAAATAAAAAGGAAAATGCTGCAGAGTTTTTAAATTTGATACTGAGATGATGCCGCTGTTGAGAGTTTTAGTTTTTAGATACATCAGGGCACCCAACGAGTGCCTCGCAATACAGTAACAGTAGCAAATATACCACATATGCACATAACAATCAGAAATTTGGGCATAATCTCCGGCCTATGTTTTTAGCTCCCGCCGTCACCGTAGGTGAGACGGAGGGAGCTATGGATCCCCCCTCCGATCTGTTTTTTACCTCTTCTTTTGCCTATAACTTTGCAAGAAAATAAGCTAGGATAACAATTTTTGGTATGTGGGTTACTTACAGGTGGATAATAGACAGGTTAAAATATTTTTAATCGAAATTCAATATGCAAGGTCGGAGAGGAGAAAATGATGATGTTACGGTGTTGGGCCGTCCGTGAACATTTTGTTTCCGCAGCATATTTCTGAAAGTACTTGTCCGATTGTCTTCAAATTTTACACACAACACCTCTAGGGGGTCTAGTTGTGCTTTTTTGGGGTATATGAACTTTGACCTACTTTTGGTTCAGAACTATGACCTATTTAGATGTTTTGACACACACTTCGTTTCCGGAGCAGATCTCGAAAAGTACTTGGCCGATTACAGTCATATTGCACATACATGTTCTCCAAGGTCCCTAGTTGTGCCTTTTCAGGTTTTTGGACCTTGACCTTAAAGTTGACCAAGCACTTTGACCTAATTTATAACATCGGTAAATCTGACTGAAATATTTTGCGGAATATCATGAAAACTGCTCAAGATAGCTACACCATTACTATAAAACAAATTGTAAGGTTTCAGGAGAGGATGCATCCTGAAAAATTCCAAGTCTTTAAAATTCAAAATGGCAGCCCATCGGCCATTATTCACCTCGACAGGCCTGATATTGCGGAATATCATGAAAACCGCTCAAGACAGCTACAATATTACTATAAAACAAATTGTAAGGTTTCAGGAGAGAATGCATCTTGAAAAATTTCAAGCCAATAAAATTCAAGATGGCCGATTATCGGCCATTATTCACCTCGACAGGCCTGATATTGCGGAATATCATGAAAACTGCTCAAGATAGCTACACCATTACTATAAAATAAATTGTAAGCTTTCAGGACAGGATGCATCTTAAAACATTTCATGTCGATAAAATTCAAAATGGCCGCCTACCGGCCATTATCCACCTCGACAGGCCTCATATTGCGGAATATCATGAAAACTGCTCAGGATAGCTACACCATTACTATAAAACAAATTGTAAGGTTTCAAGAGAGGATGCATTTTGAAAAATTTCAACTTGATTAAGTTCAAAATGGCCCCCTATTGGCCATTATTCACCTCGACAGGCTTGATATTGGGTAAACCATGCTAGATAGCTAAACCATTACTATAAAACAAAATGTGAGATTTCAGGAGAGGATGCATCTTGAAAAAATTCGACTTAAACAAATTATAAATGGCCGCCTTTCGGCCATTATTCACTTTCACATGGCAGTTAGTTGGTAAACCGTGCTAGATAGCTGGACCATTACTATAAAACAAAATGTGACATTTCAGGAGAGGATGCATCTTGAAAAATTTTGACTTGATAAAATTCAAAATGGCCGCTTATCGGCCATTATTCACTTTCACATGGCCGATATTTGGTAAACCGTGCTAGATGGCTAGACCATTACTATAAAACGAAATGTGAGATTTCAGATGAGGATGCACCTTGAAAAATGTTGACTTGATCAAATTCAAAATGGCCGCCTTTTCGGCCATTATTCATTTTCACATTGCCGATATTTGGTAAACCGTGCTAAATGGCTCGACCATTACTCTAAAGCAAAATGTGAGTTTTCGGGGGAGGATGCACCCTGAAATTTGTTAACTTACGAATTCAAAATGGCCGACAATCAGCATTATTTACCTTGATAGACCTGATATCAGGTAAAGCGTGCTAGATAGCTAGACCATTACTATAAAACAAAATGTGACGTTTCCGGAAAGGATGCCTTTTAAAAACTTTTGACTCAATCAAATTCAAAATGGCCACCTATCGGCCACTATTTACTTTCACGTTGCTGATATTTGGTAAACCGTGTTAGATAGCTAGACCATTACTATAAAACAAAATGTGAGATTTCAGGAGAGGATGTATCTTGAAAAAAATTGAGTTGTTCAAATTGGAAATGGCTGCCTATCGGCCATTATTCACTTTCACATGGCCGTTATTTGATAAACCGTACTAGATTGCTGGACCATTACTGTAAAACAAAATGTGAGATTTCAGGAGAGGATGCACCTTGAAAAATTTCGACTTGATCAAATTCAAAATGGCTGCCTTCAGGCCATTATTCACTTTCACATGGCCGTTATTTGATAAACCGTGCTAGAAGGCTAGACCATTACTATAAAACAAAATGTGAGATTTCAGTAGAGGATGCATCCCGAAAAATTTAGACTCGATCAAACTCAAAATGGCCGCCTATCTGCCATTATTTACTTTCACATACCCAATATTTTGCAAACTGTGTTAGATGCTAGTACATTACTATATAACAAAATGTGAGGTTTCGGGGGACGATGCACCCTGAAATGTTTTAACTAGTCTCTATCGAATTCAAAATGACCGTAAATCAGCCATTATTTACCTCGATTGGCCTGATATCGGGTAAACCGTGCCAGATAGGTAGACCATTACTGGGATACTGATTAGGATCATTAATTTCAATGGAGGTTTGCAATCTCTGACAAACTGTCTAGTTCTTATCTTCCTCTTAGACTGAGTCTCTTAGACCTAGTTATCTTGTGTCTTGATTTTTGACCTAGCCTAGGACTACATTAATAACCCTACATAAAATTGCTTAAATCAAATTCTAATTCGGAGCGGGAGCTCCTGGACTTATGTAGTCTTGTTTTTTTTGAGTCCTCGAGAGGGTCATGGGAGAAGAATAATTTTGATGGATTCTCATCTTTATAGCTATGAAACTTCCTCTACTCTCAGCCCAGCAAACACGAGATATTAACCCAATATTGCTTTGATATTGGTCCACCGTCTGCGAAGCTGGCCCAGCATTCAACCAATATTTCGTCAATGTTTCGTGTTTGCTGGGAGTGCGCCTTATGATGAAGTGCAGGACAGGCAAACAAAACTTCACCCAGGTTTTACCCTGGGCAAACTAGTGCAGCCTTCCCCAGGTACTGGTATCTCAATTCTTCGAGATTCCCACATTGTTCTGTCCAAACGGTCTTAATGATGTCCTCTAGAACTTCCTCATTTATAAGGCAGAGGCCATGGTCTATTTTCATTTTTTTGCATTTTCTTACAAAAATTAAAAAAATGGCACATGTATAAAGAAAATTATCACAAGGGTCCACAGCATGCCTGTTCCACTTACCTCTTCAAGCATTTGTTGTGCAGCTATCATAAAATTAAAGGCGAGAGCTGGCATCATTTTTCGTAATTGTGAGAAATCTAATGATGGGAACCCCTGAACAGGTGATAAAAGTGCCATTCAAAACAAATAACTCTTTTAATTCTACAGTGATGGCCTCATTTTTACCAGTGATAGTGAGCAAAAAGAACAAACAAACAAAGAAAAATATGCCTTTTATTACAGTGTCTCACAAATTCACACAAATCTTGAAAAACACAAAAAAACACCAAAATGACTTCTTCGGATGTACCTACATTTGATGATGAAGTTATTGACTGTCATTCAACTCATCATCGGGCCACAGCAAAAAAAAAATTATCTTCCTTGCTCGCCCCATTTTTGCGGAAAATCAATTTTTTGAAAAAAAAATTGTCGCTCCTTCGCTCTCTCCATTTTAGGGGGAAATCAAAAATATTTTATTTAGAAAAAAAAAAGATTTGCTCTTCTTCATCCATAAAATTAATTTGGTGTTGCCTCAGGGGGTCTGCAGCTTTCCGATATAGGGGGGGTCAAGAGGTAAATTTTAGAAAAATATGGAGATTCCGGGGTCTCGGAAATCCTTAGAAATTTTTTAAAAATTTGCATTTCAAGGGTGGGGGGTCAGGACCCCTCTGTCTCTGACACCTCCCCTGTCATTAATGATTGAGTTGATTGACGCCAATGACGAGCCTCTTCCTTTACTTTTTAGTTATTATTATGTTTGTTCTGAAAAATTGATGTAGTTGCTGTTTTCACACTAATATTTTATTAATTTTTTTTTTCCACAGATGAGGAGAATCTGCTGCATAAGGCGGCTAAAAACGGACATCTGGACAAAGTGCGCCACCTAGTAGACAGAGGCTACCTGGTGAACCAGGCTAACTTTGATTCCGTTACACCACTTCACGAGGCCTGCCTCCACGGACACGCTGATTGTGTGCTCTATCTGCTCCAGTCAGGTGCCGACGTAAGATCTGTTGCTATTTTTATCCCCTGTCCCAGTGCGGTAGATAGTAAGATCAATCATTATTTTATCCCTCGTCCTGTATGGTAGATGCTGATGTAAGATCTGTTGCTATTTTTATTTTTTGCCCTGTACGGTAGAATTAGACGTAAGATCAGTTACTATTTTTATCCCCTGTCCTGTACGGTTGGTGCCTACATAAGATGAGTTACTTTTTTATCCCCCGCCCTGTACACTAGGTGCAGACATACTTATCTGACATTACTAATTTTAACCCCCGCGCAGTACGGTAGATGCAGACATAGGATCCCTCGGCCCGTATGGTAAATGCCGGCGTAAGATTAATTATTTTATTTATTCCTCGCCCCGTAAGATAGATACTACAATTAATATGTTTACCCTTTGCTCTTTAATCCCTCGTTATCCTAGGTCATTTTATATCTTTTTTTAATGATGAATTCTCAATCAAATAGTTATGATGAATTTATGACACAATGATTCTTGACAACATGTTAAAACTCTATGATGTTGCATCGTGCTACATATTGTTTGAGCTAATTATTGATCATTCACCAATGTCGTTTTTTCGTGCAGGTGAATGCAAGAAATGTTGATGGAGCTACGCCTCTTTGTGACGCTAGTAACAATGGCTGTGTTTCCTGTGTCAAACTGCTGTTGAAATATGGGGCAAATGTGAATCCGCCTCTTAGCTTCACTTCACCCTTGCATGAGGCAGTCCTCAGAGGTGAGTCTTTGAAAACCCTTTAAGCAGGGTTTGACAAAAACTTTTATGAGCTGTGGTCCACAGGTCCACCAGCTCAGAGGATCTGGTGGTCCTACTATTTTTTTAGGGGTCCTGAAAACAAAAACACTTGTAAATCTTGAAACAATTTTTTGGGAGTCTTGGACCACCGGTCCACTGTCAGTGTCGAACGCTGCCTTGAAGCCCTCAAGATGCATCAAAGCATCATTTGACATCCCTGTAAACTAGCTTAATTTTCTTACAACTAAGAATTTTAGAAAGAAAATTTCTATGAAACTGTTTTACCAATACATGACAATTTTTGTTAATTTGTCACCCTCTTCAGTCATCTTCATCCACTACAAGTCGAGAATTTGCCACAGCAATTTGTGGCTTGTAGTGGATGAAGATGACAATGGTAAATTCAGGCCTGGAAGGGTTAAGAGTCCACGTGGCCTTCTATGGTTGTAAACGTGCAAGACACACTGAAATATTTTTGTATTTTTCCATGGAGACCAAAGGATTTTTTCAATTAGAAATCATCATGAATGTCTTAGTTAGCTCTTAATGCTTCATTTGAATACCTATGTTATGGGTCTACAGACATTTCAAATTTTTATTTCTTCTAGTGTGGGGATTGTCTTTAATACGTCAGAATTTGGCATCTATGGTCGCGGTCCTTCTGTCAAAGTTGTTTCTGGGACAATATTATATGGTTTCAAACAAGTTTCATACAAAATAAGATCGCAATGTGAAATAATTTGTGAGAAGCGCACAGTTATTCACATGGTTAATCACATCGGCAAAAAAATAGAGCAAGTCAGGGTTACTAATATGACTTATGTTTTTAATCAAATTGTACCGGTACATATAACACACATATATTATTTGATTTTTACCCACTTGAAGTTGTGTGTCGCGATAGCGAGACACAACTTAAAATGGGTGAAAATTAAATTCTAAATTCATCCCTAAATTTCCCCCCAAAATATAATTTAAATTGATGTTTATTTATAAAGAGTAATATTTTGGATCATATAAATCTGGAAATTCCAGCTTCAAAAGAATGATTTGTTGCAGATAATCTTGAGGTCATGAGATGTCAATCCTACTTTTATATGGGTCTATCTTGAGGTTGTGTTCATGCTGCTTTTATATACCGCATTTATTATAATGAACGCCCATATTACAATAAACAGCCACCCCCCTCATTTGAAAATCCTATGATCATATGCACTATGTGATCATTAAACAACTACTTGATTAAGCACCAACCCTGCTGTAATCTCTGGGGGTATTCTAATTAATATATGGGGTGATGGGCGAGCCCCTCGCGCCGAAAGCACCTGTAAGTGACCGTTGGAGTCTCTAGTGTGGGGTCGCAATGGCGGACGAGGGAAACTGCCCAATCTTCACCATTTCAACCCAAACTTCCTTCCCTGTCGAGTCGACGGTTCCAAACAAATCATAAAACTCTTTCTCCACTTGTCATTTTTATTCGTTTGACATTTGGCAACAACAAAGCACAACCTCCGCGCACGGCACGTCCTATTTGACTTAGCGAGAGCGACCTACGTGTCCGTAGTCGCCGAGTGTAACGCCTGAAGTGCGGGAAAAGTGCCAAAGCCGCACGGGCTGCAATTGTGTGCACCCGTCACCAAGGTACGGAAACGAGGCGGTCGTCCACAGCCTCCCGCGTCCGAGAAGCCGGGGATAACTGCCACCTTAACTAAACAAAGTCAGGATCCTACATTACCCCCGGGTGAGTGATAACGTGGGACCCAACTGACGTGTAGGAGACTGCTTCGTGCAAGTAGCGGGGTTGTAAAAATATGTAACCTCTTATAACTAAGCATAGTTTAAAAAATATAGCGAGTGTGGTTACAGCGTGGGTGGTTGAAATCGCAGCATTATACATGAATTGTCCCATCCTCTTAACACCAACTGTTCTTTATGTATGTATTCATATGCTGCAAGCTGCGATCAACCCATTTATTTAAAATTTACATAATTTACATAAATTTCTATTCGTATTTTAGCAATTAACTTGCTAAAAAAAAATGTCTTTACATTTATATATCTGTACATAATGCTGCCAGGCCTGGCATATTCATTTACAATTCAAAAACATTGTGAATTCGATCATGCGGTTGGGCCCGCCATAGATGTCGTTAGGCGCCACTATGGCGTGAACCATCTGCACGAACCGGGCAGGAATCTGGATTATTCGTCCGACTCTAGTTTTTCGCACTGTTTGGTCGGTCGAAATTTTTTCTCGATTAGCGATATTCGCACGGTTGCTTTTGGTCGAGTCGATTACGGCGTCAGCAGCACCCGGGATTTTACCCCGTAGATGTAAAGGTATGCGGGAATACGTTCGTAAACCACCGCCGTTCCTGTTAGCGTGGGATACGGCGGGGGCTCGCGAATGCGGCGCTACATAAGTATTGTCTCTGTTAGACAAGTTGACTTTAACATCTAGTTGCTTTGGGACTGTGGCCGATTTTTGACTGCTTCTGACTGTCGTCGACTTTTTCGTTTTAACACTCGTCCCGTTGGACGTCGGAGTGTCCGCACTACCAGTTCTAGGTGGACCCTGTGGATTCCTACTAGATGTCCTGGTAGCCGTCGATCTCTGTGGTTTGTTTGGCGTTTTACGCTGTATTGTCGTACCTGTCTCGGGCGCGTGCCCTACCACAGGATTTAAAATGATGCTGCGATTTGGTTGCAAAAAGACATGATTACATGTTTCGTTCGATGTGCAGTGGAACTAGTTGTTCCACGAAATGTCACATGTGGGACATGACCAGCTAGTTGCTGGCGCGTCAAACGCAAAAGTCGCCCTCTTGCGTTGGCAAAACATTAAAAACATTAAAGTTAAAAAACGCACATGTCTGCGTCAGATCACAGAACGTGCGGTGAATAGAAACGGACCTATGCATCGTCGTAAAAAATCGTTAGCGATGTATCGTAAAAATCGGAGGTGATATACTGTATATCCCCGCGTATAGTGCGACGCCATGTATAATACGAGTTAAGATTTGAGACCTCGGATAACCTGAAAAACGTCTACCCCTCTGTATAATACGATCTCAAATTTTGGATATCGGCAGTGTCCCGGTCGGTAGCGTTCCGGGCCATCTAAATGTGAGGCATGGATATTATCTTATTCTACTAAATAGCGCCGTGACACCTGCATAGACGATGCTCAATGACGGGAACAGCGGCAACAGTACAGCTCTGCAAAACCAAAAGGCAGTATCTGCTTACTTGTAAAGTAAGCAGATACTGTATTTTTATTTTCCACGGCAGAGTGGATGTCATCAGACATTCTGAGGCCTGCATAGGCTACATACACACAGATTTTAAAATATCCGTATTTATATTTCGCCAACAAATTTATATTATTTTAATTTATCTATTACAAAGACCATATTTTAATATCCTCGTGCTCAAATAAGAACATTTCAAGATGAAATGTGATTGTAAAACATTTGCAGACTAGCTGCATTGTCTAGACACAAGAGGTGTGCATGGTTGTATAAGGGTGTGTCAGGGTGCAATAACACAGCAGCGCTCCATGAACTACAGCTAACATATACCACCATTTGCTCAATACCGTATCAGCCGCGGCAACAGTGGTAGGCGTTAATGTTATCCCAGCAATATGGACATTCTGAGGCCTACATGTATAGAATTTGCGATAGGAAATATAAATAGTGATATCTTGTTATATAATATAATGTTCAGATTTGTCGTACACAATAGAACACTCCCATATTCAAAGGCGATCTTAGATTAAATCATTATTAATATAAATGAACAGGTCAGGAGCCGAGTGTGAATTGGTTGCAGACTAACGGCGTCATTTATCTGCCCGTGGTTGTCAAAGGTGCCACGAGCGTCGGCGGGAATGTGAGACGGGGGCTCCCAGCAAACACGACTCATTCACCCAATGCTGGTACAATGTTGTGTCAGCATCGCAAACGTTGGCCCAACAATGTACCAGCATTGGGTGAATGTCTCTTGTTTGCTACTAGTTGGAAAGGCACAGTATCGTGTGTATAGGCCTGCTTACCAAACACCCTGACTGGCCTACGTTTTAAGAAACCCCGTTTAATGATAGATACGTTCTACCGCTAGAGAACTTACCGCTGAACTTACCGCTTGAGAGCTAAAAAATTGTATTAAATTCTACATCTATGTATAATACGAGGTGCCTTTTTGTGACATGAATAGCTAAGAAAAAACATCGCTTTATACACGGGGATATACGGTAAGGCACGTAAATATTAAACTGGAATTAATAAAAAATGCACTATTAATAAAACATTCAATATTAAGTTGAATAATAAGTGATCTGAGAAAATAAGCAGGATATGAAATTATTATGTTCTGTAAGACTGATGCAGGTAGGTATAATAAAATGACTGCTGAAATCGTAGAATATTCTGAAGTCGATGCTGATCTGGTCATGCTGTGCCGTACCAGTAAATGTACTGCTGATGCCGATTGCTAGCCGTGTCTGCTGAAGCGAACAATCACATTCAAAAAGTCTGTCGGCTGTGCTGTTAAATGCGTTGTGCATAGGTTTATACGGCACACACTGTGTGCTGTGTTGTAGACAGGACCGTATTTGAGCAGCGCCGCATGACGCGTGGACGGCACCTGTGACGGTCACGCTGAAAGGTCGGCCCACATCACACATGCTGATTCGAGCCACAAAACTGTCAGCATTAATAAACCTGTCAAATCAGGTTACGTTACATAGTTCATATCAAATTGAAATCATTTATTTAATAAAGTCATTTAAATAATGAAGCACTCAGTCTGCGACCTATTTGGCTAGCTGTGCATGCCTGAGCGAGTATAAAAATGTCATATATGTGAACAATGCCAAACTGTAATTGGCCATCGTTAATATTATGTTCAATCACATTGTTGAAGTGACGTAGGTTCACCTCCACCGTGTCGGTGGCTAACCTCCATATTGCTGGCGCACACCCCAGGCCTGTGGCCAGGGTATGCGGTCACCACTCTCCGTGGCCTATGTCCGTGACGTGCCGTGCGCGGGTAGGTGTAAGTCAGGATCCTACAAATACCCCAGGGCCCGATTGCAGGAAAGAATTCAACCCAAAAGATGATCTCATTAATCTGGTAAACGGTTGCAGGAACGGGATTAAATCCCGTATCAGAAATGGTTATAACTTTAACCCTGCTCTGGAGGTGGTTTAAAGTGTCAAGATTAATGACTTCAAAACTATGAATCATGGACAAACCGGGTTTGATATATTACCGAAAATAGTGCGCAGTCAATATATGAAACATATTGGATCGATTTATGTCGATCAGGTTAGAGTCGCTAGCACACAAATTATAATATCCATTGATCAATTTTAACCAGGTCTGTTTTCAGGCCAGTTCGTTCCTACATGAATGTCGCACAAACGTAGGCCCACAGTGTGCATAGCACTGGATGCTGATCAAGCCCTTGCCATTGTGAATATAGGAGACTAATACATCAGACCAGGCTTGGGCTAGTAGTCTATCAAGACTATAAAAAATAAAATATTATTATGCAACATACATAATCAGTGTTCGAAATAACGTCTTTTCGTTTTCCGAGACAACCAGAATATGCCTCGGACAAGGAGTAATGATCATTCAGTTGACCGTACGGACAACCACTTTTTATTTGAAGCATTTTTTCAGAACCGTATTTCAACACAGTTTTGCCGACAACGTGATGTTTTGTTTCCCAGCACCAGCGGTAAATATGAACTGAACGACACCAGCACGTGTCACGTGAGCGTGGCAGTGACCTAAAGGGTTGTGGTTATTTAGGTCTAAGGCTGAAGCGCTGATCAATCTGTCAATCTCAATGATTACTGAACAGTCATTACGTTTGTTGTAAGCAAAGCTGACACTCTGTGGTCATTCTGACACAACTCAACGTGCAGTCTACCTAATCCAGGTGCCGACATCAGGTGTGATAAATAGCTGTGACAGATCAAGGCTGACACTATGCACTCTATAGCTTTGTTAATGTGTCACACACATTACACTCTTAGTCTAACTGAACGCGAATCACCTAGATTGATCAATTGCCGAATAAAGCAAAACAAATGTTGTGGAAATTTTCTCATTAAAATATACAATGGCAAACAGACGAGGCCGGCGTCTTCGATGTTGAACTAGCATTGACAACACATAAAGGAGCACAGACGCCTATCTTCACAGTATCCTCCGTATGCACGTGGCTCTGGTCGGCACGAGACGTTGGTGCAGTGTTGGGCCACCGTCATCAATTGTGACCTACAATAGACCTGCATCTGTTTGGCGTCTGTTGGTGGCGTGTGCAGACCCCGTGCGGGGACATGTCTTAGTTTGTCCAGGGAAAGTACCGGTAGTCTGATGGTAAACATGTTTTTTTTCATGGCTTAAGACTAATTTTTTATCAAACGCACCTGACCACAACAAAGGAAGCTCTAGTTATGCAAAATCGGCTGCCTTTTTAGAAAACAAACCAGTTCATTTATTGGGGACGATAGAGTTACCATCTGATCCATGTTGCCATGTAATGTGATTATTTTAGTAGATTCTACCACAACGAAAAATGGAATAGACCTAGGAAATTAAAACAGGTCAACAATTTTTATTTCAAGGAAATAGAGTGGATCTTTGGTAGGTTACTATTTGATACAACTAGGCCTAGGTATAATTTTGATATCACTTCCCAAAGGGTTTATTGGTAGGCCTGAATAATTATTGAAAGTATTGCCTTAGAATATAAACTTGTTCCCGTAGGCTACTTCTCTATTATGTAGGTTTAATTAACGCCAAACATTACGCATATGCCCAACGACATCGTTAGGCCAGCTTTCATATATATTGTTATATAGGCCCCATATATGTGTATTCTTCTAGGCTCTTTATTGTGATAGTCCTTTAAGCATAGATTCTTCACTATGCCATATGACAGCAAGGCAGTTTCTTAGGTCAATTAGGTTTTAATGTATTTTGATGCAAAATGCGTTCATAATTTGTAGACTACATGACATAACATGTACATCTATCGCATTGGGTTATATAATGTATATTCATGACACGTCTCCAAACATTTTAATGTCTTCCATGTAAAATGTTAGACGTTAGGCCTGTAGGATCCATACTTTGCTTATTTACTGTGGCAGTCGTCCCCACTCTCCCGGACGCGGTGAGACTGTGGATGACTGCCTTGTTTTGGTACTTTAGTGCCGTGTGCATGGGGCCGAATCCCATGCGGCCGTAGTACTTTTTCCCGCACTTACGATAGAACTCTCAGCGACTGCGGACGTGCCGCTAGTCGCCTGCTCGGAGTTTAACTAAGACGTGTCGAGCGGGGGGTTGTACGTTGCTGTTATTCAATGTCTAAACTAATAAATATGATAAGCAGAAGAGGAGTTTTGTGAGTTTATCAGAACCGTCGACCCGACGGGGAAGATAAAGTTTACGATATGATGGTGAGTGTTAGGTGGTTTCTGCCGTTCACCCTTCCACGAGTCAACACGCTACTCTCACGCAGGTGAACACTCTCACGCTCCTATAGGCCTACCAATAGGATAGCCTATTCCATGGTCATGGATTAATCTGCCCTATGTAGGTCAGTCTAGTATAACCTGGTTCATTAGGCCGTACTATCAGTGACGGTAGCCTAGTGAGGCGATTTGTCCGTTCTAAAGAATAACAAATTGATTATGTATGATATGGTACACGTTTGCACGTTTAGTAAAATTCAGGATCAAATAGCAGATCATATAATCACAAAGTTATTACATTATTACTCTTTGAGTTAATCAAAGGGATTAGCTGATCTCATTTTTCGGGTTTAAACCCACACAACCCTACAATCGGGTACTTTTTTATGTCTATTTGATGACAGATAATCGCGAGGTTGTGTCGATGCTACATTTATGTATAGTCTGTATTTGATGCAGTTAATTAGCTCCCGCAGTCACCGTAGGTGAGCGAAGGGAGCTATGGATTCTACCTCCGTTTTTTTTTGGCCTTTTCTTTTGCCTATAACTTCGTGAGAAAATAAGCTAGGATAACAATTTTTGGTATGTGGGTTACTTCCAGGTGGCTAATGGACGGGTTAAAATATTTTTAATCTGAATTCAATACGCAAGGTTGCAGAGGAGAAAATGATGATGTGACGGCGTTGGGCCGTTGGGCCGTCCGTAAACAATTCGTTTCCGGAGCATATCTCTGAAAGTACTTGTCCGATTGTCTTCAAATTTTGCACACAACACCCCTAGGGGGTCTAGTTGTGCCTTTTGGGGTATTTGAACTTTGACCTACTTCTGGTTCAGAACTATGACCTATTTAGACGTTTTGACGCGCACTTCGTTTCCGGAGCAGATCTCGAAAAGTACTGGGCCGATGACAGTCATATTGCACATACATGTTCTCTAAGGTCCCTAGTTGTGCCTTTTCAGGTTTTTGGACCTTGACCTTGAAGTTGACCCAGCACTTCGACCTAATTTATAACATCGGTAAATCCGACTGAAAGATTTTGCGGAATATGATGAAAACCGCTCAAGATAGCTACACCATTACTATAAAACAAATTGTGAGGTTTCAGGAGAGGATGCATCTTGAAAAATTTCAAGTCGATAAAATTAAAAATGGCCGCCTATCGGCCATTATTCACCTCGACAGGCCTGATATTGCGGAATATCATGAAAACCGCTCAAGATAGCTACACCAATAATATCAAATAAATTGTAAGGTTTCAGGAGAGGATGCATCCTGAAAAATTTGAAGTTGATAAAATTCAAAATGGCCGCCTATCAGCCATTATTCACCTTGACAGGCCTGATATTGTGGAATATCATGAAAACCGCTCAAGATATCTACACCATTACTATAAAACAAATTGTAAGGCTTCAGGAGAGGATGTATTTTGAAAAAATTCATTTTGTCAAAGTTCAAAATGGCCGCCAATCGGCCATTATTCACTTTCACATGGCCGTTATTTGGTAAACCGTGCTAGATGGCTAGACCATTACTATAAAACAAAATGTGTGATTTCAGGAGAGGATGCATCTTGAAAAAATTCGACTCGATAAAATTCAAAATGGCCGCTTATCGGCCATTATTCACTTTCACATGGCCGTTATTTGGTAAACCGTGCTAGATGGCTAGACCATTACTATAAAACAAAATGTGTGATTTCAGGAGAGGATGCATCTTGAAAAAATTTGACTCGATAAAATTCAAAATGGCCGCTTATCGGCCATTATTCACTTTCACATGGCCGTTATTTGGTAAACCATGCTAGATGGCTAGACCATTACTATAAAACAAAATGTGTGATTTCAGGAGAGGATGCATCTTGAAAAAATTAGACTCGATAAAATTCAAAATGGCCGCTTATCGGCCATTATTCACTTTCACATGGCCGTTATTTGGTCAACCGTGCTAGATGGCTAGACCATTACTGTAAAACGAAATGTGAGATTTCAGATGAGGATGCATCTTGAAAAAAATTGACTTGATCAAATTTAAAATGGCCGCCTTTTCGGCCATTATTCATTTTCACATGGCTGATATTTGGTAAACCGTGCTAGATGGCTAGACCATTACCTGATTACTATAAAACAAAGTGTGAGTTTTCGGGGGAGGATGCACCCTGAAAATTTTTAACTTACGAATTCAAAATGGCCGACAATCAGCATTATTTACCTCGATAGGCCTGATATCAGGTAAACCGTGCTAGATAGCTAGACCATTACTATAAAACAAAATGTGACGTTTAGAGAGAGGATGCCTTTAAAAAGCTTTCGACTCAATCGAATTCAAAATGGCCGCCTATCAGCCACTATTTACTTTCACATTGCTGATATTTGGTAAACCGTGTTAGATAGCTGGACCATTACTATAAAACAAAATGTGAGATTACAAGAGAGGATGCATTCTGAAAAAAATTGACTCGATCAAATTCAAAATGGCCGCCTATCGGCCATTATTTACTTTCACATAGCCGGTTTTTAGTAACCGTACTAGATGGCTAGACCATTACTATAAAACAAAATGTGAGATTTCAGGAGAGGATGCATCATCAAATTTTGACTTGATCAAATTCAAAATGGCCTCCTATCGGCCATTATTCACTTTCACATGGGCGATATTTGGTAAACCGTGCTAGATGGCTAGACGAATGAAATGTGAGATTTCAGCTGAGGATGCATCTTGGAAAATTTTGACTTGATCAAATTCAAAATGGCCCTCTATCGGCCATTATTTACTTTCACATGCCCAATATTTTGCAAACTGTGTTAGATGTTAGTCCATTACTATAAAACAAAATTTGAGGTTTCGGGGGAGGATGCACCCTAAGTTTTTAACTAATTTATATCGAATTCAAAATGACTGTAAATCAGCTATTAGTTAACTCGATTGGCCTGATATCGGGTAAACCATGCCAGATAGGTAGACCATTACTGGGATACTGATTAGGATCATTAATTTCAATGGGGGTAATTTGCAATCTCTGACAGACTGTCTAGTTCTTATCTTACTCTTAGACTGGGCTTCTTAGACCTAGTTGTCTTGCGTCTTGATTTTTGACCTAGACTAGGAATACATTAATAACCCTATACAAAATTGCTTAAATCAAATTCTAATTCGGAGCGGGAGCTCCTGGACTTATGTAGTCTTGTCCTGAATTAATGTCTATGCTGTTTTTATGTCTGTTTGATACAGATAATCTTGAGGTGATGTCGATGCTGCTTCGAGCCGGGGCGTACCTTGAAGCCACTGACCTGCATTTTGGTACCCCATTACATGTGGCTGCCTACAAGGGGCATGCAGCCAGTGCAAGGCTCCTTCTCAGAGCTGGTAAGTTTTCACTGTGCACAGTACTGCCCATATTGACTGGCCCTTCAAAATAGCCTTTGAAAATTGCCTCCGAAATTTCCCGGGACTTCAAAAAATTTCCCAAGGTAATTTTCCGTGAGAAATTTCTCAATTGGAATCAAACCATATACTTATCAGCCATGTAAGTATGGCTGTCAAGCATAATTTTTAAGGAACATTCAAGATAAGCAACATTGTAATATTGATATAATTCTGACACAATGGTATATCATTAGATTGGATAATTCTTATTTATTGAGCACATTTCATACCATTTATATGTTTCAATCATTAGCGCGGGGAAGGGAATAATGGCAACCTTTGGCCTCTAATGTTTTGGTTGGACAAATACTGATGAAAGAATGTGTAAATGTTGCTTTTCTACTAAATCAATTGTTTAAAGTGTCCGTGTTAATGTTGTTGCTCCACTGCCTATATGCTGAGCACTGACTAAATCTAGAATTAACACTGAATAAGCCATAAATTTAATCGGTACTCAACATTGACACAATAACTGTTTTTGTGTACATGTTAAGCTCTCACTAAATTTTTGTAATGTTTTTTTTTTGTTGTAAATTCTGCAATTCCAAACTATAAAATCACTGTTATTGACTAATAATTGGGAAAAAAAAATCAAGATTTGTGAATGTTCAGCCTGAAAATAGGCTCACGAGTATTTTTTACTCCCTTGATGCTGTGGGTTGCGGTAGCGAGACACAACTTCAAGTTAGTAAAAATTTAAATGAGATGACTTGGTGGTTTGGGTTAACCCTTACAGCGCGGGGATCGACTTTAGTCAATTAAAGTCAATCCCCGCACTGTGAGAATACAACTATTTAGAATGATCGTACACCCATAACATAGGTATTCAAATGAATCAGAAAAGGCTTGATTTCGAATTGAATTAAACCCTTTGGTCTCCGTGGTTTATACAAAAAATATTCAGCACTTCAAACCTTTCAAGCCTGAATTTACCATTGTCATCTTCATCCACCACAAGTCGCGAATTGCTGTCGCAATTCTCGACTTGTAGTGGATGAAGATGACCTGAAGTGGGTGAGAAAATAAAGAAAATTGCTAAATGGTCAACCATTTTCATGAAAATTTCCCTTCTAAAACTATTAGTTGTAGGAAAATTAAGTGTGTTTCATGGATGTAGAATGATGCTTTAATGCATCGTGAGGACTTGGAGGGTTAAGGCCTAAAGGGATAACTAAGAGCCTGTGGCACTCTTGTGCATTCTGAGCTCGTGTAAATGCTGCTACTCAACTTTTTGTGCGAAAAACTGTAGGCCTATCTATTTTTTTATGATGTTTTAATGTTTTATGGTTATCTAACTGCTGTTACATGCCAGAATTAAATCTATTGTTTTTAGGTGCTTGTGTAAATGCTGCTATGCGCCAGAACTAAATCTATTGTTTTTAGGTGCTCTTGTAAATGCTACTACGCATTGTGACTACATCTATTGTTTTAGGCTCATGTGAAGGCTGCTACGCCCCGTCACTAAATCAATTGTTTTTAGGTGCTTGTGTAAATGCTGCGACGCCCCGTCACTAAATATATTTTTTTGGTGCTCGCGTGAATGCTGCTACGCCCCTCACTAAATCTATTGTTTTTAGGTGCTTGTGTAAATGCGGCGACGCCCGTCACTAAATATATTTTTTTGGTGCTCGCGTGAGTGCTGCTACGCCCCTCACTAAATCTATTGTTTTTAGGTGCTTGTGTAAATGCTGCTACGCCCCCTCATTACAGGGAATAATTTGCTTCAGAAAAATTGTGTAGCAGTTTAGCATACTGTTATGTGCCAAGCTATCATTCTCCATACGATAAACTGCTACACCAACATACTATTGTGTAGCATTTGCCCCAAATTGTGTAGCAAACTGCACCTGCATTAAATCTATTGTTTTTAGGTGCTTGTGAAAGCCGCTACACCCGTCATTAAATCTATTGTTTTTGGGTGCTCGTGTAAATGTTGCTACGCCCCGTCACTAAATCTATTGTTTTTTGGTGCTCGTGTAAATGGTGCTACGCCCCGTCACTAAATCTATTGTATTTAGGTGCTCGTGTAAAAGCTGCTACGCACTGTGACTAAATCTATTGTTTTTAAGCTCATGTGAATGCTGCTATACACTAACTAAATCGATTACTATTAGATTCTCGTGTAAATGCTGCTATGCCCCCAGACTAAATAGATTGTTTTAAGGTTCTTGTGTATATGCTGCTCTGCACCGCTACTATATCTCTTGTTTTGGTGCTTGTGTTAATGCTGGTAAGACCCGTAACTATATCTCTTGTTTAAGGTGCTCGTGTAAATGCTGCTAAAACTTGTAACTATATCTCTTGTTTTAGAGTCGTGTAAATGCTGCTAAGAACTGTAACTATATCTCTTGTTTTAGGTGCTCGTGTAAATGCTGCCAAGACCCATCAGACAGCTCTACACATGGCAGCCAGCGGAGATAACAGAGCGCTGTGTAAGCTGCTGCTCGAGTTTGGGGCTAATGTCTACGTGGAAAATCCGTGGGGAAAGAGACCACGTGACCTCCTGCTACATCCCTCCTCTCCCCTACATGAGCTACTGCTCCTCTACGAGAGTGAGTTGTTCAATAATAAGGCCAAAACAAAATATATGTTTGTTTCCGATTTGTTGTCAGTTTAACCAGTGGGTAGGTAGGAAATTTATTTTATTTTATTTTTTATTTTATTTTTTGTCACTTCAACCAATCGGTAGGTAAGAATTTCATTTTATTTTATTTGGTGCCAAATTCACTTTCATGCATGTCTTATCTGTACATTATATAACGATTTTTTTCTTTTACACTTTTTGACCCCACTCTCCTTTTCGTAATGTTTTTCAGAGTTACTTTGACTACAGTCGGTAACTCATCCCTGAACTTATTGATTTCCTAAAAAAAAAAAAAATCTGTGTTTGCTGGGAATATTAATATATTTATAGTCTCAAGTAGAACAAATCTACAAACCTTTCTGTGGTTCACGCTGCAGACGTAGATTGTGACGATTTAGGTAAATCCCGCACTGATAGAGTAAAATATTTATAATGGCCATAGACCAATAACACGATATTCAAAGGAAGCGGCAAGAGATAGCTAAGACATTTATGATGATTTCAAATTGAAAAACCCTTTGGTCTCCATGGTTTATACAAGAATATTTCAACGTTGTAAGGGTTCACACAGGTTAGATATTTCTCAGGGCCTATGAGCTCAGAGCCCCGAGGAGTTGGTGCTGCAGAATTGGCAATTTGTATCGTTGTATATAATAATCATCAATTGATATTTGATTGAATGAGTTTTAATGATCATAAATTGATATTTGATTGAATAAGTTTTAATGATCAATAATTGATATTTAATTGTATGAGTTTTAATGATCATCAATTGTTATTTGATTGAATAAGTTTTAATGATCATAAATTGATATTTGATTGAATAAGTTTTAATGATCATTAATTGATATTTAATTGAATGAGTTTTAATGATCATCAATTGTTATTTGATTGAATGGGTTTTAATGATCATCAATTGATATTTGATTGAATAAGTACAGCGATTGAGACATTTTATTATTTTTTTCACCAGGTTACCCGATGACACTGCTACAGCTGTGCCGGATGACAATTAGACAAGCTATGAGCCCTCGTCACCTGCACAAGATGGATACGCTCCCGATTCCCGGTTTCCTTATCAAATTCCTGTACTACCAATGACAAACGGCCTCCCTCAGCCTGTACATAGACTGCTTGTTTTGGCCAGTGCTGACACCTGCCGACTGTTGTTGGCTGCTTCTACTTGTTGTCTATGGTTACCATGGTTACATGTTTAGTATTTTAATAAGTTTTTCCAGCAAAGCACAAAAATTTACTGCTTATATAAACAATTATTGCCACATGAATTCCTGACCCCTTCCATTTGTTTATTTAATCTACCACACACAATTACTGCTAAATCTTATTGGACACAGACTGAAAAATCTAGACCTTATAACGCTACGATAATTGGTAATTTATACAATTTTAAAGATGCTCCTATATAATTGAAAGTTTTGGTTTGGGATAACACTGTGCACTATCCATCTCTAGGATTTAAAGTGCTTACTCTGTCACTTTAATCAGTGGAGGCTGTGCTTTTCATTTAAAAAATGTACTTTAAAAAATATTGAAGGGACATGCCCAGGTCAAAAATCATAAAAAAATTGGTGATTTCATTTTAGCTTGATAATATGACCATATGATGTAAACATGTCAATAGACTAGAACTGCAAAAGTTGTTTAATTTTTGTGCTGCGCATTCACCAGTTAGGCTAGATATAGAGACGAAATTCCTGATTTCCAATTATCGACAACCATGCCAAAAATAAGAAATACGGGAATTTCGTCTCTATATCTAGCCTAACTGGTGAATGCGTACCACAAATTTTTTTAAAACTTTTGCAGTTCTAGTCTATGGACATGTTTACATCATATGGTCATATAAAAAAGCCAAAATAAAATCACCGATTTTTTGATGATTTTAGACCTGGGCATGTCCCTAACAACAAATTCTACTGTGTAGCCATTTTTTACATATCAATTGTAAGGGATAATCATAATGGGAGATCTTCAAAATATTGTGTAAAATATTTTTTTTATTTAAATTAATCATCTGCCTGTAGGTGTTAGAGGCAAATGGCTTTGTAATCATATGTTAAACCTTGTCCTGCTGGGTTCATTTATTTAAATTTTCGGCCACTTGAAGTTGTGTCTCGCCACCACGACCCACAACTTCAAGTGGCTGAAAATTACTCATATTTGTTTGATTTAGGCACAAATATTTGAAAATCCTGATGTTCAGACACACATTTCATTCCTAATAACTGTTATTTGATCAAATAACAAAACAGATTAAACGACAATAGTCGTTATCAGCAGGATAGGGTTAAATGAAGTAAACTGAGGATTTACAATACGTCCCCTTGGATATGAAAGGGTGTATCTGCCACTTTGGATGCAAGGGTGTATCTGCCACTTTGGATATGAAAGGGTGGATCTGCCACTTTGGATATGGAAGGGTGTATCTGCCACTTTGGATATGAAAGGGTGGATCCACCATTTTGGATATGAAAGGGTGTATCCGCCACTTCGGATATGAAAGGGTGGATCCGCCATTTTGGATATGAAAGGGTGTATCTGCCACTTTGGCTATGAAAGGGTGTATCTGCCACTATGTCAAGTGGCAGATACACCCTTTTATATCCAATGGCACGAATAGACAAATATTTCTCTGAGTCTGTAGTTTCACTCTTTTACAATGATTACTTTCTTATTTCAAAGATGTTGTGTTGAACAGCTAGATATATCGTTATGATATACAGATGACAGATAATATTGTAATGTACATGATTCATTTGACCACATCACCTTTTTTCATTTTTTTTGCTCCTAATTGAAGAGCTCAGCATTGTAAACGAAACTGAGAGAATGTTGAAAATGGTGAAATTTTACTCACTTTGGAACTGAGAGCAAAACTATTGCATGTTCCGACGTGCTTCAGATGTTGATTACGTAATGAAGATGGGGCTCAGATGGGGGAATGATTAGGCTATAGATGTGTGGTAGCTGGTAGCCCTGGTCTATGTTCATGGAAGGGGCTCTCTCCATCCAATCCTGTTCCCTGCCTAAGACTTTCAAGTTGTGAATGTAGACGCTGGGACCAGTGACATTACTAATACAGTGGTCTCCTACCCCAGTAGGTTTGTAAAGTATGCAATGTTCCTTAAATCTGGTGTTGAGGGGGTCCCTTTGTTTCCACCATGTGGGTATGGATGTAATTGTCAAATGTGATGTGGTAGATGGGCCGCAATTTTTTGTCCGTGACAGCTGCTGAGGTAAGCCCTGTGCGTACGGGGGTCCTAGCATGGGACGATCAAGAAAATGGGGGGGGGATGGTTTTAAAGTATTCTATGGAGAATAAGAGGGGGGCGCTCGGAGACAAAATTCCTTACTTTTTCATGACTTTGTCAAAAGATTTTAAAAGTAAGATGTTTTCTTGACAATTCATTTTTTTTATAACAAATCCTGACTTTCAAGTTATTAAGGTGTCCTAGCAACCCTTGACATTGTTGCATTTATAGCACATTCCGATGATTCAACAGGAGCCGAATCACCCCCATGATCGTTGCGTGATTAAAATCTGCTAAAGGCAGGTCAAAACGTCACAATCCTTTTGCTCGCAGTTGAAAAGTGAGTAAAATTTCAACACTTTCTATGTGAATCTTGATAACCATGAATACCATATTCTCTACTGATAGAATGTTGTACCGGTAATAATATTTGTTTGTCTATAATACCGCATTTATATAACTGGCAGTAGCTAGTCTGGTATATATAATCAAGGATATATTCTGACGCAACCCCTGACGAAGGGTGTGCAAATGACATTGTTTTTACATCTTACAAATTTATTATGATTTGTATTCCACACAAGCATAGAAACGCATGATATTGACATTGTCTGTTCCATGGATAATTCATTATATCTGTGTTGTTTTGCAGTATGTAAATCTACGACTGTTTTTGCTGTTCGTTCTCACTTTTACAAACAATTATAACAACCGGTTGCAGAAACATATGTTTCTACACCAGTATAAATCACCTAGTGTTGTATCAGACCTTGTTCAGCGGGATTGTTTGATGCTGTTTATAAAGGCAGTGGCTAATGGTTCATGATTCTTTATAATGTAACAGCCTTGTGTCTGGAATGACGGGCTCCCATTGACTGTCATTATAACTCTTACGATTAGCCACTACGATTTATAAATCATTTGAATCTGGAAATGCTAATGCAAATTCCATCTTCAAGTGACTAAAAATAGTTCTTTTCATGGCATAGCTTTTGGGTTGCGGACCTTTAGGAAAAAGTTGAAAACGTTATCTTTTGGCAAAGCCTTTCCATCCTAAATCTTCTCATTCATGCCTGTCTGTGCATTGATTGAAAACGTGTAGCCTAAATATGGTGCCAGCTTATTTATCATTCATGGTAATACAGCGCCTATGGAGTTATGATGTTGTGGAGACATTAAACCTTCTAGTCTTTGCCGGGTAGACCCTTTATGTTGTGTAAAGTGAATTAATACTGGCATTGCTTGATAATAACTAGACCATCTGTAGTGCCATCGTGCCATACTGGCTGTTAATTAAGCTATAATCACAGGTGGTATTCACCGGGCGTGTTGCTGTGTTGCACATTTTCTTACCAAGTTCTACAATGTTCTTGTAAGAGACTTCACTTCCCTGATACAATATATTCTGATAATATGTGCTGTAATATGAAAATAAGCTTTTTGATTTTCAATTATAATGGGCCGGTATATCTGTCATCGTCGGTAACAAGATTATTAGTCAACTGATGTGATTGAATATTTTGTTAAAGACATTAAGTGCTTTTAGATCATTTAAATAAATGTTAAAATATGAAATGATGTGACTCATGAGCTGTAAATGTTCAAAATTTTAAATAAAATCATTATTATTGTCCAGTGAATGGCTGACACCCGATTATAGATATGCACAAACAAATATATAATGTTTGAAGTAACATTTTCTTGGTTTGAACGAGGCAGCATTTCATGTAATACTTGTTTATTTTGTTAAACCCCTGTATTTTATCTATGGTATATTGAATCAGAATGCCTTTGGGCATTTTCACCATCACTTGTGGTTGAGGCTACAAGGTTCACACATCACAGTGGAGGCGTGATGAGGGTTTGCAAGGCCCGAAATAGGACTAATTCTCACTTGTCCAGTCGGACAACTGGCTAAAAAATTGACTAGTCCTTCCCAAAACTAACAATTTCGAGCCCTGGTTTGTGTTAAATTAGTCTTTAGTGTGTGAATCACCAATGATTCAACATCTTTATTGTCACTCGTGGATCATGCACATTGTAAAACTGATCGAAAACCTGTTTGGAAAATCTATCTACTATCATATAACCACATGTTATCACACACCCCACAAAACGATTTACAATTCAGCTATGTGGCATTAGAAATGGAAAGCGCACACCTACATCCAGTCACCAGCCTTCCACTTTGAAATTATAATATTATCCTAATATACAAAGATGTAGAAAAGAATAAGATGTTAAGCTTTAGTGATGAAATTTTCTTTTAAAATCGAACAAAATTAATGTTAATAAGCAAACATCGCAGGGGAGGGATACAAAGTATGTTGTTGATTTGCTGTTTTCACACCCTTGAGCGCTGGTTTCACTTAACTGATCCCCGCACTGAAAGAGTAAAAATATTTTTAAGGGGCGTAGACTCGTAACATAGGTTTTCAAATGAAGTGGAAAGATCTACCACGGTAACTAAAATATTTATGATGGTTTCAAATTGAAAAAACCCCTTTGGACTCCATGGTTTATACAAAATCTTTCAGCGACGTCAGGGTTAGAGTCGAACTCCTTCATGGCTGTTTGTTGTACATTGTATACAATGTTGTTACTGTTGAGAAAAATATAGCAAATAAACATCTGCTCACAAGTCGTATTTGGTTTCGTTTATTATGCAATGTGATACTTGATAGTACATTTCGTGATCATTTGCATAATATGCAGGCAGTAGCCCTTTCGTGTTAGAAAAATAAATATGTGTGATTAATCCAATGTTGGATTAACGTTGGCCCACCGTCTGCGACGCTGAGCCAGCGTTAATCTAACATTGGATTTGAAACATATCAATTTTTTTTAACCTAACCTTTCAGCACGGTGATCAACTTTACACGTCAGAATATTGACGTCAGATTCTGATGTCTAAAGACATCAGGTTCTGACATCTAGATAGAATCTTTAGCTACCTCATTCACCGAAGGTGTGGCGGAGGGGGCTATAGAATCAGGTTCTTCTTTAGCCCATAGCTTTTGAAGCAAATAACTTAGGATCACAATATTTGGTATGTGGGTAACTTTCAGCTGGGTTATTTTGTTTTATGGGTTTATCAGGTTATCACTGGTGGAGCTTAAAGGGTTATCACAGGTTATCACTGGTGGAGCTTAAAGGTTTATCACTGGTGGAGCTTAAAGGGGTATCACTGGTGGAGCTTAAAGGGTTATCACAGGTTATCACTGGTGGAGCTTAAAGGGTTATCACAGGTTATCACTGGTGGAGGTTAAAGGGTTATCACTGGTGGAGCTTAAAGGGTTATCACAGGTTATCACTGGTGGAGCTTAAAGGGTTATCACTGGTGGAGCTTAAAGGGTTATCACAGGTTATCACTGGTGGAGCTCAAAGGGTTATCACTGGTGGAGCTTAGAGGGTTATCACAGGTGGAGCTTAAAGGGTTATCACTGGTGGAGCTTAGAGGGTTATCACAGGTGGAGCTTAAAGGGTTATCACTGGTGGAGCTTAGAGGGTTATCACAGGTGGAGCTTAAAGGGTTATCACTGGTGGAGCTTAGAGGGTTATCACAGGTGGAGCTTAAAGGGTTATCACTGGTGGAGCTTAAAGGGTTATCACAGGTGGAGCTTAGAGGGTTATCACAGGTGGTGTTCATCGGGGCTGGGAACAAGTACATCGGTACTTGTAGTTACCTGTACTTTTTTTTTTTTTTTTGAGTACTTGCTTGTACTTTATACTTGAGCTTCAAAAATGTACTTGCAGGCCCTTACTTGTACGTGTACATTACGAAGTACTTGGTACTTTAAGACAAGTACATTGCAAGTACATCCGTTATGTTCAAAAAAAAATTATAATTTACTTTTTCAGTTATTCAGTGCAATAATTTTGATAATATAAATTTAAAAATAATTCAATTGTTGAACGCAAAACAAATTTAGTTTATCTATATGTATCAATGTACATCAGTGACAGCAATAGTGTCCTTGGGGTCAGTACTGATAGTAAGCAGAACTTGAGCCCTTCACGACGCAACTCTGCTAGTGCTAGTGATATCAACCTACAAGACATCACCAAACAACTTGGCCAGATTCAGGCCGACTTTTTAAATTCCAGCATTGTGAGTACGGTAAATTCAAACTCGGATGATGAAAGTTGCAATGTGTCTGACCAAACTTTCGACACTGGCAGTTACAAAGGGGAAAATCAACATCCAAAGCAAAATTCTAATGCCGACGAGATCTAAAGACGGTCCCCGCGCTGAAAGTCAATTCAGTTTAAGTCAAGTATATTTTCTAAAAATAAATTAGTCCCCTAAATTCATTCAGTTCAAGTCAAGTTTATTCTCATAAATCCACACACATAATATAAAATAAATACATTGACAACATCAATAATTATACATGGCTGCCATAATAATTTATGTACCGTTATTTATCTCATACTCGAAGTGCATATTTATACAGCAAGGCCCGTCGCCTCGGCCTCTAATCATCGTTTAAAAGTGAATATCATTTGAAAAAACAACCTTATGACTTCTAATTATAATTTTTTTTATTAGGGCATCCATTTCATCATGTTGATTTCTTATCTCCCTGGCAGATAGGCCTACCATCTTAAAGCGCCGACCTTAGCGGTTGACTTTTTTTATCGGACATTCTCCCATAATAAAAGTCGACCGCTAAGGTCGGCGCTTAAAGATGGTATCGGCCAGGTTACCAGAAACAAACAATGTTTAGGCCGAAGTCATGTCCTGACATGATCTAGGCTACCCAGCAAACACGACACATTGAAAAAATGTTGGATTAAGGCACCGTTGGTTAATCGTCTGCGAATCTGAATCTGACGTCTCAAGTGGGCCCCTGCGCTGTAATAGTTATAGCGTATATATGCGGCCCCAGCGAAAAAGAGATAAAAAATAAAAAAGTCATTATATCCACAGATGAAGTTCGCCTGCCTCTCATCATACCATGGGAACCCCCTGAGTGGTGAACCCCCTGAGCGGTGGCATCCGTTCCTTACCGCACAGAAGCAGGAGGGGGCAGCGTCATAATGTATAATCTGGAACAGAAAATAAATACATTAGATTAAATTAACACTGTTTTATATAAACACATAAAAATAATTGGATTGCACGCGTAGAATAGACCTGATGAGCCTTCTACCCGCTTCACCTTTTTTGACATGCATGTTTTTCTGCACTAATGATATGCATGTCTTCTTGTAGACGAGGCACCTGTCTGGCACTCCTTTTCCAGACGGGGAGCTGGATGTTGTTTATAAACTCCAAAAATTCAAACAAAATGGCCGCCTTTTATACTGTTCATACCAGCTCGATTCAAATTTTCAATTGTTTATATTTTCCTGACGTGACCTTAAAAACCCACTAACGGTGGCGGCCATACACTTTTTCGGCGTCTCAAATTGATTGTAGCCTACACCACTAGACAGTCAGGTGAGGGTGTGCAGACATCACACTGGTGCCTCGCCTGTTTTTTCAATAGGGAGCTTGTCAACCGGGGGCGGGACAGGTTGACAATGTTGACTAGTCTTCTTGTTCTTCAAGTACGTCAATAAACATATTATTATTATTCCCGCCCCCCCCCCATATATAAGAACGATCGGAGGTGATCATGCATGTGTTGTCGATAAGCACGTGGCGTGTTATATAAGATTGTTGACAATCTCACTGTTGCGCAAAGACAAACAGCAGTAACTGCTTACTTTACAAGTAAGCAGTTACTGCTGTTTGCCTTCGCGTAGATGACAAAGTAACTGCTGTTTTCATTGGTCAGATGACAAAGGCAAACAGCAGTAACTGCTTACTTGAAAAGTAAACAGTTACTGCTGTTTGACTTTGCAGGGCAGATTATTCATCCTTCAATAGTGTGTATAGCTGTCATAGAGTGAGCCATAAGAAAATTAAATATTTGATGTTGATTTTGGCCATGCCTATCCTATGCATGTCTCGTGGTAAATACCACAATATAGGCGAATAGCATCAGGTTTTGAAGGGGGAAAAATATGCCCAAGCTGAATTTTTCAGGAAACCTTCCTAATACCATTAGAAATGACACACTAAAACTCCCCGTGATTCCCGCTGCAGCCTTTTCCAATATTTAAGATGGCGTCCATCTTGAAAGGTGTTAACACAACTGTGAATGACAGTCAATCAAAATCTGACCCCTAAAAATGAATGAAAACTCCAAGATGGCCGCCACCGGCGTGTAAATCGGTAAAACCACCCTAAATTGCCAAAAAATTCACAATTAAACAATGATTCTTGTTTTTATTCCATGTTTTTAAGAGTTGGGGAACTCATTGGATACAATAACATTTAGGCAGTGTCAAAGTCTTAAAATGACGATGGGGCTACGCGGAGGGGGGGGGGGGGTATGACAAAATCCAAGATCATGGCCAAGGTAAAATATGATTTTTCGACAAATAAAGGTAGGAACAAGTGTAATACGTCTTTTTCGTCTAATTTTGATTGGAAAATCCTTTTTATATTATTTTCATGATTCAAAGTCATCTTCAATGTTAAAAGGTCAATGTGAAGGTCAAATATTCGAAAATATGATTTTTACCAAATACAGTTAGGAAATTGTGTAATACCTCATTTTCATGGGATTTTGACTGGTAAATCCTGTTATGGTATTATTTTTGTGATTGAAGGTGACCTTTAAGGTCAGAGGGTGAATTTTAAGGTCAAATTCCTGAAAATAATGACAAATACAAATATAAAAAAACATCATATGTAATAGCTCGTTTTGAAGTGATTTTTTACTGGATAATCCACTTATGTTAATATTTTGGTGATACAAGGACTTGTTCAAGATCAAAAAGTAAATTCCAAGGTAAAAATGTATAAAAAAAATTCAAGATTAAAGGTCTTTAATGTCCAAACGTCAATTTTACGATCAAGTAAAAGCAAGTATAATACCTATTTTTCGTGTAAAAAGAGGTAACCGACCTAATTTAACTTACTGGAAGATCCATTTCTGGTATAATTTTAGTGATCTATTCAACTTCATCTTCAAAGTCGAAATGTTAATTTTAATGTCAATCGAGCGAAAATATGATTCTAACAAATTAAAATAACACAGTGTAATACCTTATTTCAATTTGATTTCGAGTAGAAAATCCTTTTCTGGTGGTAGTTTGATCCAAAGTTTCATGTCGAAAAACATTTTACACAAATAAAAATAGAAACAAGTGTAATCCATATCTTTGATGGGCAATTTTGATAGTCAAATGTCATATTTCGAATTCTATGTCTCCAGGGCATTGTCATCTCATTTATCTCATCATCCTCAGGCTGTTCTCCTGGCCCAGTTTAGACTGTATGTGCACAAATGTGGCCTAAAACCCCATTCATTTCATTTCATTTGTCATATTTATGGGTAAGAGGTTATTTAGCTATTTTTTACTGAATAAAGTGTTCTTCAACACTTCACCATCGTTTTTTATCGTTTTCCGTTTCCGTTTAACGCCACCAGATGCTCTCTAACTCCCGTTAATGGCCCATCAACACATTCCAACGCCTCCCCGTCACCCTTTAGCACTTACTCATCCCCTTTTGTTTCCCATCTATCGCATTTTAGGCCATAGCACTACCATTTTTACACCTTGTCGTCGCCTATTGGCGCGCTTTAGCACTGTCTCGTCGTTCTTTAACGCCTTCCCATTGCCCTTTAACGTCTCCCTGTCTCCCTTTATTGCTTCTCGATCACCCTTTAATGCCTCTGTGATGCCCTTTGACGTTTTTTCGTTGCCCTTTAATGCCTGCTCGTTACCTTTGAACGCATCTTACTCGCGCTTTTATGCCTCCCCAATGCCTTTTAATGCCTCTTCAGCGCCCTTTAACGCCTTCTCGCCGTCCTTTAACGCCTCCCCATCGCACTTTAATGCTTCCCCATTGCTCTTTAACGCTTTCCCATCGCCATGGAACACTTCCTCATCGCCCTGTACTGCCTTCCATACCACCTTTTAACACACCCAGTAGCACCTTAATGCCTCTTTGTCTTCCTTCAACGCCTTTACATTGCCCTTCAATGCCTCTTCGTCACCTTTTAGCACTTCTCCATTGCCTCCTGTCCTTTTACTTGTAAAGGCTTGTAAT
>OZ024911.1:84424374-84523605 GCA_964017125.1 Flabesymbios commensalis
TCCAACCGGTCATAAAACAGTCCGAGTCGTGGGAACGTGTTTTCTACTCCCGCGTCCGTCCGGCGAGTACTGGTAGCTGACAGCATTATAATCACACGTGTGCGACCAGCCATAGTGTGTTATAATTAGGTGATATCGCTTTGCAGATTTAACCCAGTTATCATACTTAATTTTTAATCCTACTCAAATTTTCACCCACTTGAAGTTGTGTCTCGCTACCGCAATCCACAACCTCAGGTGGGTAAAAATTAAATATTTGTTTAATTTGAGACCACAAATTTGCAAATGTTGATGTTTAAACACATTCTAAATAACTGATTTACCCTGCTAATAAAACAGTTTAAATTCATCAGCGCTTAAAGGGTTCAAACTGTGAGGTCTGACAAGTAAGAGATTTTCATACGTTGGTTCAATGTTTGCCCAGCGTCGCAAACGTCGGCCAACATTGAAAAACATCGTCTTGTAATTCTCTGCTATTGCTCTATTGATTAAGTGTTTACAGACAAATAGGCCTACAATGTTTCTCAACGTTGGTTTAATGTTGGCCCTGCGTCTGCGATGTATGGGCCAACATTAAGCCAACGTTGTGGCAATAGTCGTGTAGAGTGGCGAGGTCTTTAGAAATGGTTTGACGTTCAGATAATGGCCCAGACACCCCGCGCAGCACGTACGTCATAATAAGCTGGTGCTATCTACATAAACCTGCTTGATTCAACACGACCGTGCCAAACTGACACACACTTGGCGTACTGACTCAAGTAGCACAACTACATTTTAAAAAGTTGTCAAAATATTTCCCAAAATGTTATTTTGTGGGGTTTTTTAAAACGTTCGTTAAAAACATTATTAAAATGTACAACGTCGGTCCAACGTCTTCGACGTTGGCCCAACATTGTACAAATTTAATACAAATGTTTTGTGTTTGCTGGGTAGGCCTATTTAAAAACGTTTTAACTCTTTCAGTGCGGGGATCGACTGTAGACGTCAGATTCTGAAGTCTAAAGTCGATCCCCGCACTAAAAAAAATAATTATGTATAATAACCGTAGACCCATAACATAGGTATATAGTAGGCCTATATAACCAGGTAAACCAGGTGCAGGTCCAGTCGTTTATTAACGGACGCCGCGGAGCATTTCCGGTGGGTGCTTATAAACACCCATGTGTTTATAAATGAGCGGGCAATATATATATAATAATCAATATATATAAAGCCTGATAATAATCTACAGTTTTGTTGTTTTTGTAAAGTTCATTATTGTATAACTCACCTAGGAAGTAAGATCAATGACCGAAATCTGTGAGCCTAGCTCTTGTTTTGCACACTAAATCGTGTGTACAAAAAAGATGCCACATAGAAAATACAAATTACGCATATAATTTGACCATCACTATATCCACCACCTCATGCATGGTATTAGCATAGTGTACCCCCATCTTATACAATTTTTAGCAATGACACTTTAAGGAGGTGGGGGTAAGTGGTCAGAAAATCTATTTTTGGCGATTTTTACCAATTAAAGCATCGTATTTCACAGTTTCTGCATTTCAAGTTCATTACTAGGTAGTGATGTGTTGTGTAAATTTATATATTATACCAAATCTGGTATGATTAAGAGAAAATACCTGATCTTATGGAATAAAATGTACAGTTAACCAGTCATATTGGCCGACCGTTTATAGATTCCTGGGTGTTTATAAACACTCGCCGGAAGTGCGTTGCGAGTGCTTATAAACGCACGGTGGTTTTTAAATGGGCGGCCATTTAAAAACGGCTAGACCCGGACCTGATAACATGAGTGGCGCCAGGATAGCTCATTGGTAGCGTGGTTGACTCAGAGCCCGGACTGGCAACCATGTCAAAAATAGGAAATAAGAGAATGTCGTCACTATATCTAGCCTAACTGGTGAATGCGCAGCACAAAAATTAAAAACTTTTGCTGTTCTAGTCTATGGACAGGTTTACATCATATGGTCATATTGAGAAGCCAAAATAAAATCACCGATTTTTTAATGATTTTAGCGTGGGCATGTCCCTTTAATGTGAGTATTTCACACCCACTTGAAGTTGTGCCTCGCGGTAGCGGGACACAACTTCAAGTGGGTTAACTTCAAGTGGATTAACGCGATAAATCTATGACAATACTAAAACTTAAGTAATTTCCATTTATCTCGCGTCACGCGTCTCGTTAAGCGGATAATAATAACTCTGACATATCGAATCCATAAAGAGAGGATTAACCCTTTAAGCCCCACGATGTCTCAAAGATCAACCCTTTGAACCCCGGAAGCAGCATTTTGCAATCAGGAAACTTCATCATTAGAGGTTTTAATTAGGTTTCTATGCTTTCCAGAGTGTTTTTTTTTGCTACATGGTGTAGAGCACAGTGTAGCTATTTTATTTCTGGTTTCGATCCGGGAAACAGATGACAGACATTTGTCGGTTATTTTATTTGATGTGTAGGCCTACATATCGCAAAATGTATAATCTATGGGCCTGCTAGGTACATTTTTAAAAGAGCATGTACACAAAAATAGTGCTATTTTAAACACTGGATATGACGTTGCCTTACATGATAAATATGGCAACACTTATAGCCAGTGAACAGTGGGTTTTATATTATACTGTCATATTATTTTATTATATAATTATAATATTCACTAATATAGTTGACGGGCCTTGTAGAGGTCGTCTCGACCAGTTTACGTCAACCAAATTTAATAACATGTTCGAAAAAAATACTCAATTAAAAATAAATAAAAAAATAATGATATTGTACCATTTTTGCATGTTTTAACTGGAAGTCAAATGAGCCCTTTGAACCCTGAAAGCAGCATTCTGCAACCTGAAAACAGACTCAATTTATTTAATCTAAGGTTTTTAATAATTTTCAGCCACTTGAAGTTGTGTCTCGCTACCGCGATACCACAACTTCAAGTGGGTGAAAATTACTCATATTTGATCGTGTCGTGTTGGCATTCATACTCCTCCTTAAGAGGCTATGTGTGCCGGTGAAGCCATCAGAGAGGCTATACACACGATAGAACATACTATTTACACAAAGCGATTTGGAGCTCCTCATACACAAAACGGCCACAGATGATTAACAACAAAAAATAACATATCACCAGCGAATATATTAATACATAGCTGAAAGACTTGGTGAAAGAGGTGAATATTTATTTATTTATACAGACGTCATAATCACGGTTCGTCAGCAATAATAACCCTTTCAGCGCGGGGGTCGACTTGGACGTCATAATCATTTTTAATCTGTTTTATCAGCCAATCAAATCACTGATATTGGGAATGAAATGTGCTTAAATTTCAGTATTTGTAAATGTTTGGTCTCAAAATAAACCCTTTACTTCCAGGCCCAAATGCATTCCAGGATCCAGAGATACACTAGTGTCCATTAATACATGCCGACGGACATTTCCATGTATATTGACGAATACCGACGGAAATATCCATCACAAATAGAAGTGAAGGGGTTAATATGGAGCTGTTAGCTTTATTTAATTATCGTGGTTATTGAATTATTGCGATGACAAGAACGACCAGACGAACAAACAAACGAATGAACGGAAAAATAGAAAATATAATGCTTTCGCTCAGAGACATAAAAATCATGAAACTGCTTTATATTATCTGTTTTAAATAGTAATAAGCCCCCCCCCCCCCCACACACACACACCAACCACTTTAGTCGCGCTAACACTATCTTATGTAGAGTGGGTATAAATACAAAGATTCAGGGAGTATGAATGCGTGAAAAATTATACTGTGTTCTGGAAAAAACATTCTGAGTCACATTTTCTGCAACGACAACAGTTGAAGCGACTTTATCAGGCTGAAATCATCAAAAAATCAGTATTTTTATTTTCGCTTTTTAATATGGCCATATGATGTGAACATGTCCATAGACTAGAATGTCTATAGACGTCAGATTCTGACATCTAAAGTCGATCCCCGAACTGCAAGTGTTAATGGGTGAAAAAAATAACAGCCAGAATACCAAACGGAGGCAATAACTTTTTATTGCATGTATTCCATGAGACACAAAATCATGATGATGAACAAGTGAGAACAGAGTGAGCGATGAATATGACGGCGATATGAATAAATATACCTCAAATATTACATAGCTATAGCATGACATCCAAAGGCACATTTACACATAAACAGCTGCAATGCTATGGACAATGGCAATGACATATTGTTAGGAATGTTACTGCACATTGAATTATTTTTGAGGGTGATATTGTGGGACGATCTATCAAAAGCTAATATAATTTCCTACACATAAGGGTTTTAGAACGACAATTCACATAACAGTATTATAACAAGTATCACAAGTTTATTTAAGAGTGGCTCAGCTTCACCCTGTCACATGACGAGATTTCAATGATAAAAAGTAGATCATAATATGACATAATAGTACATAATAGTACATTTAAGATTTAACTGCAACTCCTATTTTATCAGAACACTTCCCTAAGTCAGCTATAATGTGACATGTATCTTACGAATTATTTTTTCCTATAAGCATAGGCGATCATGTGAGTGGCCATTGCATGACATGTGGGCAGGCTACATAGCTATATGGATCACCACAAATAATATTACTCTGTTTCATTGGTTTTATTTGACTTTTTGTGGCATATAGGCCCATATAAAAAAATATTGTGGGAAAAGTATGTTAATTAATTGAACAGATAATCAAAACATTAAACAAAAATACGCAACATAAACATTTTTAACAGATTAATCAACTTAATAAATTAGCAAAGTTTGTGTCATCAAAAATAGAAGTGTCATGATTAACTTGCTATTCGGTCAAATATAGAATAAATTGTACTTTTTCAAATCAATCTGAAATCCTATGAGATCAGTAGCCCCTTAAGTGGAGGACACAGACGGAATATTCGTGGAGTCAGTCGAACAATAACCTTTTATGTTCACTTGTGGCGTTTTTAAACAAATAATTAATTGTAGGCGATGTTTAGTTTTCACAGATTGATTAACACAGATGACAAGTGGCGCGAAAGACTGTAGCTCTGAGCTTCCTAAAAAATTGTAATTCTATTTTTTTTCAGCAGTATTATATTACCGTACAAGAGGAACTTGCTAAGAGCAGCAACTCTTACGATCAGCCAAACTCCTTCGGAGCCAGCTGCGTTAAAAGGCCAATTTTCTCTATGTCGCAAGGGTGGCTGTTCACATCATGTCCTATTGTAGATGAAGAAATACATGGCGTGACCACCGGATATTATAACAACAATACCAGCGAATATTTTAACACTTGTTATAGATTGAAATGATCAACATTTGTAAAAACACACATCGATAATGATAATAATAATTACCAATCAATTATAATGACACAGAATGACGAATAGTAATAACACTAGTTGATAACTTCACATACACCAAAATTAACAAAACAAAAACTTCACACAACAAAATATCTAAAACCTCACTTTCCCCACTGTAACAGTAAATAGCAAAAATAGATATCTCTGTTTCATTCCTAAACAGCAGTAACTGCTTACTCTACAAGTAAGCGGTCACTGATGTTACAATCTGTAATATTGCACGATGTTGTATATTATCATTATACTTACTACCAGCACAATGCTGACTTAGCGTCTAATGTGTTCATTCATATTGAGCGTCTTGTCGTTTACTGTTAGATTCGAGGTGACACATTTACTGTTTAATATAATGACCGGTGCTTAGGATAGGGAGTAGTCTATCCGTACATGACTAACCATACGTATTTGCCGTTAATCATATGTATTACCAACGAATATCGTCATTTAGTTGTACAAATAGCATGCTGCACGTATGGTAAATGACGTACGGTTAGATATTGCCTCTAGTATATGATCCGTGTGTGTTCGCAGCAAACAGCTTTAAAGTTTGAAGCGTGAAATGTTTTTATACAATTCAAAGGGAGAATAGGTGTCTTTTTTCAAATTGAAAACATCATATTGTTTTAATTAGCTCTTTCAGCTTCATTTTAATAAATGTTATGGGTCTCCGGTCATTTTAAATATTTTAATTCTTACAGTGTGGGGATCGACTTTAGATGTCAGATTCTGAGATCCGAAGTCAATCCCCGCACTTTGAGGGTTAAACACCGGGGTGCTATGAGGAATAATGTTAGGCCAGTGTCGCAGACGGTGGGCCAGCATTACACCAATGCACGGCTAACGTCTGGTGTTTGCTGTGACCCGGTCAGGGAGATATTTGGTCATGCTATCCTCATCATAACTCTTGCTTGTTATTATTGTCCTCTGTAATAACATCCCCCTCCATCGTCACCATATCATCCACAGACACAGACTTAGCCTTCTTCTTTGTCGACTTTTTCTTGTTCTTCTTCAGGTTTGCTTTCATTTTCTCCACCTCCTCATTTCTCTCTTGGATCATCTTTCTTCTCTCCTCTTTCTCCTTTTCCTTCTTTGCTTTTTCCTCTGCCTCTATTTCGTCTTGTTCTACAATTATAAACAGGTTAAAGGGTCATCTTTGAAGCGGCGGATCTATGATTTTTCTAAAGGGGCTGAAATATGGGGATCTGGGTTTTCCCTAGAAAGAAACTTCAGATAGATTCCACTGTAATCCGAGATGTTTTATAAAATGAAAAATGCCAACAACACAATCTTCCACAGAGAAATACTTGTTCTAACCAGACATGGATTACTATGAAAAGGTGCATCAGAATTATACAAGTTTAATGTTAATTGTTTAGTACCGGTACATCTACAAACACCAATCTTCAGCCCAGTTAATATGTACATATATAGTACACATAAAATTGGGTAAACCTGAATACTTGACTAAAAATTAAAATTTGGTTAATTTTTTGCACAATAATCAGTCCTAGAAATTATCTGACCTTTGGGTTCACATTCTTTGGTGTCGTTATTCAGCTTGAATTCTTTATCGCAGACACACTCGTAGTTTCCCTCTGTGTTCTCACAATGCTGGTTTTCTTTAGGACATAAGTCCTCGTTCTGTTTACACTCATCTATGTCTACAATGAGAAACACACAGTATTATATTTGCTAGTTTTTTTTATTTAAATTGTAGGCCTACACGTGTAAGTCATATTTACTCACTTCAAGTTGTGGGACACAGTAGCGAGAGAACTTTTTCTCTGAATTTGCAGAATTAAATAAAATAATGTGTAGGCAATATATACATCAGGGTTTTCTGGAGGATTGTGTTTTTTTCGGGGGGGGGGGGAATTGAGAGTGATTGGTGGGGGAGGGATTACCTGTTGTGCGAGCAGAGCGAGCAATTTTTTTATGGGGCAGTGGCCAGTTTTAGGGGGAGAGACTCCCCCACCCCCTAAAAGTGCCTCCAGGAAACCCTGTACATATCAAAAATTATAATGGGAAATAAAAAATAAATAATGTGTGTATAATAGAACAATGAATAAGTTATAGATGTCGAGGAAACTTGTCATAATTATAGTAATAATTGAAAAGAAATGATCTGTCGAGTCGTGTAATTATGGGGCCATTCAACATGTTACAATTACTTAACGCTTTTTGGATGATTTTTTAGCCCCGCCCCCCTCCACCCGTATCGCTTTTTAACGTTACTTCCACTATGCTCTGTAACACACCCCTTAACCCCCCCCCTCACCCCTCTAAGCATTACGTAATTGTTGAATGACCCCTATTATAAAAAAAATCCCATTACAAATACAGATTATAATTGTCTTTTGAACAATAATAGTTCATTGTAAAGGTTGCTGTATTACCCTGAGCACCATCCTGGATAATTGACATGAACATTGTATAATTAAGGCTTGAACCCCTGAAGATCTGAGTGGTTCAATTTTTATTTTCACCGACTTGAAGTTGTGTCTCACTACCGCGATTTGAAACTTCAAATTGGTGAAAATAACTTGATCAATTTGAAACTAAACATTTGCAAATCTTGACTTCATTGTCAATAACTGCAATTTGAAAATCCTTTGTAGTGTGTCAAGAATTAAGGATGTATATTACTGTTAATAATACTAATAAAAAGAGAAATATCACTGTAGCCGACACCAGGGCTCTAGGGGTTGATAAACATCAAACACAGCACAAAAACCAACCGAAGCATCCACTGCCACCTCCAAGAAACATCCAGCCTTCCTTACAGTCCTCGCACGCCTCCTTCCCATCATCGTAGCACGTCTTACAGGAAGGATGGCAAGCTGATGGGGATAAAGGGGAGGAAAGCGGAGAGAAAATGTTAGTGAGAGGTGTGAGAAATAATATAAAAGTGGATAGGGAGTGCTAGTCTATATGTGACACAATCAATCGCATCACACATGTACTTTTCCAAAGTGAAGAAATGTCGACAATTATACAAGACTCTATTGGTCTGGAGTGCAAATTGTAATTTATTTGATACAATTTTAAAAAAATTGAAGGGGTGAAAAGATTGAAATTTTTGTTCAAGTACAATGATTAGATAGTGTAATGTAACAGCTATGAAATAAATGTGCTGCAAACCAAATCAAGAAAGTATAAATTAAAAGAAAACAAACAGTGCTGACAAATCCTGAAAATATGTGTCAAAATTATCCAGGATCTAATAGTTAGAACTCATGAACCAGATTTTTGATTACTATTAGTATATTACTATCACAATTACTATCATGAAATCAAATTTGACCGTAGATAATTTACATTTTGTAAAAATAACATTTTTAGCCGGCTATGGTATATTTCAAGCCTATTCACCAGTACAGATTTTTAAATGTTAAGCATACCTAAAATCAGAGCAGCTTGAAAATGTCTGGTTTTAACACACCCTATAAAAGGACTGAACTACAATATCACCCTAGAGCTTTCTGGCTACTTCAATGCATATAAATATGGACCAAGCAGCACAAGAGTTAACATTAAAGCCCTGAAATATTTTGGCATAAACCATGTACACCAAAGGGTTTTTACAATTTGAAATCATCATAAATGTCTTAGTTGGCTCTTTCTGCTTTATTTGAATACCGATGTTATGGGTTTACGGCCATTATAAATATTTTACTTTTTCAGGGGGCGGGGACCGTCTGTAGTCTACAGACGTCTCGTTCTGACGTCTACAGATGATCCCTGTGTTACAAGGGTCAACATACCATCTAAAAACCTCCACCATGGTAATTACTATGACAAAACTGCCGGCCAATATATCGTAGGCCTCTGATTAGTCGAGATGACCATATCGACCAATCAGAAGCCACAAACTATCAGCTATCTCTTGTCAGCTTAGTGTTTGTTACCTTTGCACTCTGTGTGAGTGTCATTCTTGGAGATTTCGTAGTAGCCGTCATTGCAGTCTGCACAGTCCCAGCCCTGGTAGGCATCATCACATTTACACTGTCCACTACCCTGACGCGTTCCCTCTCCCTGAAACAAATTAAAACAAGGGCAATGTCAGTTACATTTACACTGTCCACTACTCTGGCGCGTTCCCTCTCCCTAAAACAAATTAAAACAAAGGCAATGTCAGTTACATTTACACTGCCCACTACTCTGGCGCGTTCCCCCCCCAAAACAAATTAAAACAAAGGCAATGTCAGTTACATTTACACTGCCCACTACTCTGGCGCGTTCCCTCTCCCTAAAACAAATTAAAACAAACACTATGTCAGTTACATTTACACTGTCAACTACCCTGACGCGTTCCCGCTCCCTTAAACAAATTAAAACAAACGCAATGTCAGTTACATTTACACTGCCCACTACCCTGACGCGTTCCTTCTCCCTAAAACAAATTAAAACAAAGCCAATGTCAGTGTCATTTACACTGTCCACTACTCTGACGCGTTCCCGCTCCCTAAAACAAATTAAAACAAAAACAATGTCAGTATATTAAAGATAGAGTCAGGTTCTAAACTTGCATGCGTGTAAGCCTTCAGCATACAGTACAGTGTGGTTGATGAAGTAACCTGATTAGAAGACTGGATACTACTCCAACAAGACACTCACTTGAACCAACATTGCAGAAATGTACAATGTTTGAGAGAAAGTCCTCCTTCCCAGCAAACACAAAACATTTGTATAACATTTATACAACATCGGCCCAACGTCTTCGACGTTGGTCCAACATTGTATAAAGTCATACAAATGTGTTGTGTTCACTGGGTGTCGGTACACGCGTGGGGTCAACCTGTTTCGAAATACCCACAGTAATACAGTCAGATTGTTTGCAAGGCAAGGCCCAGCTAAGATCCAGGACAAAGGGCTTTGAGATTCGATGGAAGTATTACTAATAGATGTCGCTTAAGTATATATGAACTTGCCGTGATTTGAGAACTTGCTCTTAATGAGGCTTTGGGTATGAAACGCATATTTAGTATTATTATGGAACAGGGCCTTGACCTACCCACGGGTACTATTGCATTCTGGGGGACCCTTGTCCCGTGAATTCTGACAGTTGACCACACCTTTAATTTAGTACATAGTTGATCCACTATCTATAGTTTCCCCAATATTTAACTCTTACAGCGCGGGGATCGACTTTAGACTTCAGATTCTGACGACTAGAGTCGATCCCCGTGCTGTAAAAGTAAAAATTTTCTAATGGTCATAGACCCATAACTTAGGTATTCTAATGAATCAGAAAGAGCTAACTAAGACATTTATGAAATCATCATAAATGTCTTTCTTAGTTAGCTCTTTCTAATTCATTTGAATATCTATGTTATCGGCCTACGGCCAATAGAAATATTTTAATTCTTTTAGTGCGGAGATCGTCTTTATACATCAGAATCTGACGCTGTAGACGTCAGATTCTGATGTCTAAAGTCAGATTCTGACGTGTGAAGACGGTCCCCGCACTGCTATTTTTTATAACAGTTGTGTTTAGACATCAACATTCGCACACGTTTGGTTGACAATTAAACAAAATCTAGTAATTTTTCATCCACTTGAAGTTGTGGGTCGCAGTAGCGAGACACAACTTCAAGTGGGTGAAAAATTAAATAGTATATAAGTGCTTCGGGTTAAATAAAGTTGTTGTCAACTTACGTCACATTTGCCATTCCCGCGACACCAGTGCTCCCTTCCTCCTATACAATCCCTACAGTTTGTCCCCACAGTACCATTGGGGCAGCAAACTAAAATAGAAGATATAGTACCAAAATATAAAGATGAAGAAAATAATTTAACAGAATAATTAAAGCTAACCATACCATTTCTCAAAATATTATCTACGAATCACACTCAAATGTAACCTTTTACATGCGGGGACCGTCTTTACACATCAAATTCTGATTCTGTAATATTATGCCAACTTTTACATTTGTTGTGATTGAAAATTTAAATTTTTAGCTATAGTATTTGGAACGTAAATTGTGTGTGAGTGCGAGAAGATATGCAAACGGTGTTCATTTGAGTGTGATATGGGAAAATACAGCACTCGTCCAATGAATAAGGACGAGTGCTGTATTTTCACATATCGCACGAAAAATGTACGTTTGTATTTTCTCATACGATCAAGTCAAATATGATATAACTGCCATAGATTGCAGTTTAACTACAGCTAGAGTGCGATATGGGCTGATGTACGTCTCATAGTAAAAATCACTGGGTAGAGTGTGAGAACATATTATACTGACCCTGTACGTGTCTGATACAGAATGTGGTGAGGAGGTCAGATTATACAGACCCTGTAGTACTGAATGATAACATATTATACTGACCTTGTACGTGTCTGATACAGAATGTGGTGAGGAGGTCAGATTATACAGACCCTGTAGTACTGAGGGGGTTGAATGATAACATATTATACTGACCCTGTACGTGTCTGATACAGAATGTGGTGAGGAGGTCAGATTATACAGACCCTGTAGTACTGAGGGGGTTGAATGATAACATATTATACTGACCCTGTACGTGTCTGATACAGAATGTGGTGAGGAGGTCAGATTATACAGACCCTGTAGTACTGAGGGGGTTGAATGATAACATATTATACTGACCCTGTACGTGTCTGATACAGAATGTGGTGATGAGGTCAGATTATGACCTTGTACGTGTCTGATACAGAATGTGGTGAGGAGGTCAGATTATACAGACCCTGTAGTACTGAGGGGGTTGAATGAGAACATATTATACTGACCCTGTACGTGTCTGATACAGAATGTGGTGAGGAGGTCAGATTATACAGACCCTGTAGTACTGAGGGGGTTGAATGAGAACATATTATACTGACCTTGTACGTGTCTGATACAGAATGTGGTGGGGAGGTCAGATTATACAGACCCTGTAGTACTGAGGGGGTTGAATGATAACATATTATACTGACCTTGTACATGTCTGATACAGAATGTGGTGAGGAGGTCAGATTATACAGACCCTGTAGTACTGAGGGGGTTGAATGATAACATATTATACTGACCTTGTACGTGTCTGATACAGAATGTGGTGAGGAGGTCAGATTATACAGACCCTGTAGTACTGAGGGGGTTGAATGAGAACATATTATACTGACCTTGTACGTGTCTGATACAGAATGTGGTGGGGAGGTCAGATTATACAGACCCTGTAGTACTGAGGGGGTTGAATGATAACATATTATACTGACCTTGTACGTGTCTGATACAGAATGTGGTGAGGAGGTCAGATTATACAGACCCTGTAGTACTGAGGGGGTTGAATGATAACATATTATACTGACCTTGTACGTGTCTGATACAGAATGTGGTGAGGAGGTCAGATTATACAGACCCTGTAGTACTGAGGGGGTTGAATGATAACATATTATGCTGACCTTGTACGTGTCTGATACAGAATGTGGTGAGGAGGTCAGATTATACAGATCCTGTAGTACTGAGGGGGTTGAATGATAACATATTATACTGACCCTGTACGTGTCTGATACAGAATGTGGTGAGGTCAGATTATACAGACCCTGTAGTACTGAGGGGGTTGAATGATAACATATTATACTGACCCTGTACGTGTCTGATACAGAATGTGGTGAGGAGGTCAGATTATACAGACCCTGTAGTACTGAATGATAATATATTATACTGACCCTGTACGTGTCTGATACAGAATGTGGTGAGGAGGTCAGATTATACAGACCCTGTAGTACTGAGGGGGTTGAATGATAACATATTATACTGACCCTGTACGTGTCTGATACAGAATGTGGTGAGGAGGTCAGATTATACAGACCCTGTAGTACTGAGGGGGTTGAATGATAACATATTATACTGACCCTGTACGTGTCTGATACAGAATGTGGTGATGAGGTCAGATTATGACCTTGTACGTGTCTGATACAGAATGTGGTGAGGAGGTCAGATTATACAGACCCTGTAGTACTGAGGGGGTTGAATGAGAACATATTATACTGACCCTGTACGTGTCTGATACAGAATGTGGTGAGGAGGTCAGATTATACAGACCCTGTAGTACTGAGGGGGTTGAATGAGAACATATTATACTGACCTTGTACGTGTCTGATACAGAATGTGGTGGGGAGGTCAGATTATACAGACCCTGTAGTACTGAGGGGGTTGAATGATAACATATTATACTGACCTTGTACATGTCTGATACAGAATGTGGTGAGGAGGTCAGATTATACAGACCCTGTAGTACTGAGGGGGTTGAATGATAACATATTATACTGACCTTGTACGTGTCTGATACAGAATGTGGTGAGGAGGTCAGATTATACAGACCCTGTAGTACTGAGGGGGTTGAATGAGAACATATTATACTGACCTTGTACGTGTCTGATACAGAATGTGGTGGGGAGGTCAGATTATACAGACCCTGTAGTACTGAGGGGGTTGAATGATAACATATTATACTGACCTTGTACGTGTCTGATACAGAATGTGGTGAGGAGGTCAGATTATACAGACCCTGTAGTACTGAGGGGGTTGAATGATAACATATTATACTGACCTTGTACGTGTCTGATACAGAATGTGGTGAGGAGGTCAGATTATACAGACCCTGTAGTACTGAGGGGGTTGAATGATAACATATTATGCTGACCTTGTACGTGTCTGATACAGAATGTGGTGAGGAGGTCAGATTATACAGATCCTGTAGTACTGAGGGGGTTGAATGATAACATATTATACTGACCCTGTACGTGTCTGATACAGAATGTGGTGAGGTCAGATTATACAGACCCTGTAGTACTGAGGGGGTTGAATGATAACATATTATACTGACCCTGTACGTGTCTGATACAGAATGTGGTGAGGAGGTCAGATTATACAGACCCTGTAGTACTGAATGATAATATATTATACTGACCCTGTACGTGTCTGATACAGAATGTGGTGATGAGGTCCATGTTTTGCTGTTTGGGGAAATCATCAAACCACCATCTCTCCAGGTAATCCTCGTGCTGCTCTAACATGTGGTGACACTGTCAATGATAAGCATCAACTAAAAAAATTATCATAGAAATCAAAATTCTGTGGAGCCACCACCCCGTTGACATCTTTCCCAACTGTTCAATCAACTGGAAATATGATAAGTAGAAATTCCACGAATAGTCGGAATGTCCAATGTGTTAAATGAACAAGAAATTATGTTCCATTAAAAATATTCTTCCAATCTACAGCATTGAAATGTATCTACATTACACTTAATTAAATTTAACTAAAGAAAATTTGAAATGTCAAACTACATTTTAAAGTTTTATTATAATTAAACAATGTGGAAATTGCATTTCAAATGTTATTCCACAACTATAAAGATTTTTGTATACTGTATAATTTAAGTTAATTTAGACTACAATTGACAAGAAATTGTAAGCTGAAATAGTTTTCCAAAAAAAAACAATATTTTGTTCGATTCTTAATTCCCAACACCATAGTTCTTATTTCCAAAGGAGAGTTTAAAAAATAAATATCATATTAGTAAAACTTAAATTATAAAAGATATATTTCAACAACAACCAAACAACAAAGAAAGTTAGTATTGGTTCACTGCTAATGTGGCATGCGCTGACAGTCAGTAAAGTGAGTGATTTTCCGCGGTATCATCACATTTGTATGTGTGGAAAATTTTTCAGTGCGAGAGCTATGAAATGTATGATATGATACCCCATTGTTTTCAGTGTGTCATCGAGATATCACATCATAAATGTTACAGCTCTCATGATGGAAATCGTTCTGTGGATACAGTTTTTATATCTCTCACGATGGAAATCGTTCTGTGGATACAGTTTTTTATATCTCTCACGATGGAAATCGTTCTGTGGATACAGTTTTTATAGCTCTCACGATGGAAATCGTTCTGTGGATACAGTTTTTATACATCTCACGATGAAAATCGTTCTGTGGATACAGTTTTTTATATCTCTCACGATGGAAATCGTTCTGTGGATACAGTTTTGATAGCTCTCACGATGGAAATCGTTCTGTGGATACAGTTTTTTATATCTCTCACGATGGAAATCGTTCTGTGGATACAGTTTTTATAGCTCTCACGATGGAAATCGTTCTGTGGATACAGTTTTTATACCTCTCACGATGAAAATCGTTCTGTGGATACAGTTTTTTATATCTCTCACGATGGAAATCGTTCTGTGGATACAGTTTTGATAGCTCTCACGATGGAAATCGTTCTGTAGATACAGTTTTTACAAATACAAATACATATGATGATAACTTAGAAAATTACTCAGATTGCTGGATGATGTCTATGGCACAGTGCATTGTGGGGCCCCTTGTATAATGAACAGTGGTCTATTCCATGCTGCTAAATTGTTTGTTTCTGTTTTTTCATTGATTTAAAGCAGACATTTTTAACACAATTATAGCGCAATTTACAGCTTTGACGAAAAACATGGGGTTTTAAAAAAGTATTTCCGGGATTGAATAATTTGATGAAATGGAGCATTTATCACAAACCATTTAATCTCTTTCTGTGGCATTTTATTTGGCCTGAAAATGGTACATGCTTACAAGCAGCAGAAGGATTAATATAGTACAACAGATAGTATAACGTTCCTGCTGACCACTTCATCATACAAGACTACATGTAAATCAATGTCTCATTTTACATAATAAAAATGTCAGAATGTCATTGGTACCATATAATTAGGCAATCTTCAAGCAAATAAGTTTTGGAAAGTGGCAGGAGTGTTCTTTTCTTACAATTTTTTATCTCATTCAAAAAAGAAAATTGTGCTAAAATAGATATATAGTCGGCATTATACAAATACAACAGTTTACCATACGATGAAGCCACCTGTCCAGGCCGAGCAGTGTAAATCACATAAACTGAAACTCCATTCAATTCATTTATGCTCATAAATTATACTTTCCAACAAAAGGGTTGTCAAAGTGGCAATTGTGTGTGTCAAATAAAATTTATTAAATCGCTATACACTGAGGATTGCAGTGATTAGCGAGATAAACTTTAAATTTCATAGAAATGTAACCCAGCAGATGACTCTCCTTTTGAATTACCTCGAGATGTAAATTGCAGTCGAACTGAATAAATTTCATTGTAATGATTTTAGGAAATAGCCAACTATAATATAGCAAAGTAAACCTGAGAACCTTCTTTTTGTGATTGTAAAGTTTTTTATTCAATGAATTTTATTCAAAACATATCACTTGATGTATAACTGTGACAAGAGTTAAATTCTTCAGCCTGGTGATGAATTCTGATGTTGGATGACCCATAAAATAGGTATTCAAAAGCAGAAAGAGCCAACCAAGACAGATATGATGTTTGACCTTTGGCGTCTGTAGAATTGAAAATATTTCTGCACTAGGGTTAAAGGGGTTATTGTGTCAGTTTATGTGTTTTATTGTTTTATATATAAACTCCAGCAAACACAAGGTATTGGCCCAGTGCTGGTTTAATGTTGGGCCATCTTCTGCGATGCTGGCCCAACATTAAACCAGCACCGGGTCAATGTGTTACATTAAGACTACCTCTGAGGTGTCACTGCAAACCCGATCCATCACCTCAATCCAACGGGTCTCACTGAACAAAAAAAAATAGCAAACTATTTCTTGTAAATTGGTGAAATATTGTGCAAAGATAAAAATGAATATATGTATCAGGCTAAAAATACAGAGGTGTTATGCCACCTTTCCCGGGCAATGAATTACACTCGAGATGAAAGTGCGATACTTTGCCAGACAGTAGCCTGCACCAGTTAGTTTGAGAGCTGATCAGATTCACTGTGTCTAGATGCAGACACATGCTATTGTTGAGAATATGTTATTTACTGGGTTAAATTATAGTATAATTTTCTACTATCTTAGGACGAGATGTCATTTCAAAGTGACACAATTCAGTAGGCGGGAATATGCTGGACACACCCATATGATGTCCTCACCCTTTAAGCTCTCACGATGCCTCAAAGCATCAATGGGGATTCCGTCCATGAATTTTTGTACATGAATTTTAGTGGATTCTGGTGTTTTAAATTTCAGTGCTTAGAATCCCTTATTTCAACTAAAATGAAACCTTTTTAACATCATAAAAATTGAAATGTAGAAAAAACAAAATTTGATTTTCTTTGCTAACAAGGGTGGGGGGATATCCAGTCCATAACCCTCTATGACAGAAGCCTGTGTTTCATCTAGATATTTCTAACATGGCGCAGCGCCATGTTGCCTTTTGAGAGCGCCATGTTGCCCTTCATGAGCGCCTTGTTGCCCTTCATGTGTGCCATGTTGCCTTTATTATATTCAGAAGGTGATCTGCCTCTTTGAACTATTGTTACGTAATAATCAACCCACCCAGGCCAATGTGACAGTCAAAAACACCCCAGTCACTGATGTTGCGCGTTCACACCTATGACGCAATACCTGATAACAGCCTGTGCGTACATAGTGGTAGTAACTGGCGATGTCTACACACTTAACTGATTCTGTTTGTACCCTTAATTGGTGAGGGTTGATGTTGGAAATGCCCACCCGGGTCAACTGGGTGCCCGGCGTTCATGATAAGGTGCCCCCAAGTGATAGGTGGCGCCATGACCATGCCCCTTTTGAATCCTAAATGAAGCACTGGACATGGCAAGGTATCACGTCTTCAGCACGGGTGTTATGGCAAGGTATCACGTCTTCAGCACGGGTGTTATACATTTCCCGAGAAAGCATCTAGCTAACTATTTACAAGCAGAGTGTTATCTAGGCATCTATCCCACACAACCGTCCAAATAACAGCTTACCTTTCCGCCGACACCTTCACAAACTGAACCTAGAATTTCCGTAAATCGTGTTTCACTGGAATATTACACATCTTATATCTTAAGGCAACGTTTATTGTTAAATACGACAATTAAAACAGATTCAGAAAATTGTGCTTCTATTTGACATTTTTATCAGTGATAACGGTGGTATTATTTCTAACAAAATTCACAGGTAATTGATTACAACAAACAAAATAGAAAAAAAAATTAACAATGTGCCATTCATTATCACTAGGATAAAGAAAATAGTAATTTACAGAACTACTTATTATCAACTCTTGATTTTAAAAAGTTAACAAGGGTCTGTATGATCTCAAAAACAATTTACTAAACTTCTAAAATTCAATAATAATTTAAATTGTACAAAATCCCTGTTGGGTTTATGGCCAAACATTTATAAAAAAATATACCGGTAGTTTAAAAGTTAGACCGTTTGACATATACATGTAGTAAATTGCTAATTATGGGACCGACTTCATATGTCAGAATCTGACGTGTTTAGATGTCAGATTCTGACATCTATAGTAGATTCCCACACTTTAATATATATAATGACTGTAGACCCATAACATAGGTATTCAAAATAAGCAGTAAAAGCTAACACTTATAATAAAGTTAACACTGATAAAAAAGACACTTATAATATTTTAAATTGAAATAACTCTTTGTTCTCTTGGTTTATATAAAAATATTTCAGCGCTTCAAGGGTTAAAGCGCTACAGAATTGAAATTTTCAGCGCTTTTGAACTTGTTACTTAAAATGATATATTTGAAATTTTAATGAAAACATTTGACAATCTATCATGTTATCTGATTTAATGCATGTTTGACAAATACATTAACATTTCTGAAGAAAAATTTCCCACAACCAGGTGTTTTAGAATAAGAATTTTGATCGAAGCGTTTTAATAAAAACATTTTATTATTTAGGACTTCAAGTCATCCTCATCCACTACAAGTCGATATGTGTTAACTCTTACATGTCTTTAAAAATCAGAATCTGACGTCTGTAGACGTCAGATTCTGATGTATAAAGACGATACTCGCACATTTATAATAACATAGGTATTCAAATGAAGCGAAAAGAGCTAACTAAGACATTGATGAAAATTGAAGAAACATGAGGACTGAAGTCATATATCATCCCCCGCCATAAATTAGGTTAGAATTTTGCGGTCACAAATATTTAAAAAGTTGATTTGTGGTGGCCATTTTAAATTTCAGTAAAATCATATGCACATTTCCAGATGTTGGGTAATGTGATTGTACAATGTGAATTATTACTGATTTCAATTTTTCAGTTTTTGCGCCCACATAGAAATATGAAGTTCATCCATGGTGGCCATTTTGAATTTCAGTTAAACCTTAAAAAAATCACTTGCACATCTCCATATCGTGGGAAATGTGATAGTAAAATTTTTATAATTTCTTTCCTTAAGTTTTGTAGTTTTTGCGCCCACAAAAAATTTTGGAGTTGACCTCTGGCGACAATTTTTAAATTTGGTAGCATCTTTAAAAAAATCACTTGCACATCCCCATGTTGCTAGGAATGTGATGTTAAATTGAAAAAAAATTGACCAAACAATTTTTTTGAGTTTTTACACCCCCCAAAAAATTAGAGTTGATCTGTGGCGGCCATTTTGAATTTCAGTAAAACCTTGAAAAAATCACTTGCACATCTCCATATCATGTGGAATGTGATAGTAAAATTTGAATAATTTCCGACTAAGTTTTGGAGTTATTGCACCCACACGAAATTTTGGAGTTGCCCTCTGGCGGCCATTTTGAATTTTGGTAGCATCTCTAAAAAATCACGTGCACATCCCCATGTTGCTACGAATGTCATGTTAAAATTTCAAAAAGATTTGACCAGTAGTTTTTTAGTTTTTGCGCCCACAAGAAAAGGTGACCCCGGACGCCTGACGCCGGACAGAATCATGGCGCGACTAAAATCCCCCTTCCCCTACGGGCGGGGGATAAAAACAAGAGGACTGAAGTCCTATATCATCCCCCACCATCAATTAGGTTAAGACTTTTTGCTATCACAAATATTTAAAAAGTTGATTTGTGGTGGCCTTTTTAAATTTCAGTAAAATAACATGCACATTTCCAGATGGTGGGTAATGTGATTGTACAATGTAAATTATTACTGATTTCAATTTTTGCGCCCACAAAAAATATGAAGTTTATCCATGGCGGCCATTTTGAATTTCAGTAAAACCTTAAAAAAATCACTTGCACATCTCCATATCGTGGGGAATGTGATAGTAAAATTTGAATAATTTCCGACTTATAGTTTTTGAGCCCACAAAATTTTATAGAGTTGACCTTTGGCGCCATTTTAAATTTTGGTAGCATCTAGAAAAAATCACTTGCATTTCCCCATGTTGCTAGGAATGTGATGTTAAAATTTCAAAAAAAATTGACCAGTAGTTTTTGAGTTTTTGGGCCCACAAGAAAACGTGACGCCGGACAGAATCCTGGCGCGACTAAAACCCCCCTTCCCCTACGGGCGGGGGATAAAAACGTTAGTCTCCATGGTTTATACAAAGATAATTCAGCGTTGTGAAGGTTAAGCACCTCTATGACCCCCCTGATTTACCTGTGCTCATAGCTTCCCAGCTTCTTCTCTTCCCACCGTGTGTTTCCTCCACCAAAGTTCTGCTTGTCTGTTTTCATAACGCCCTGTTGTGATAAATGCAGTACTGCATCAGTGATAATAAATCAGTGACAATAAATAGAATGTTATTTCGTTTTTTTATGATGTACCAATGATGGATGGTAAATGACATTTAGAAATCGGCAGAGCTACAGATAAACAACATATTCACATAACTACTTAATTAAAAATATCTAAAACTCAATAAAATAAAAAATGCATTGCAGTAATATGGAAAAATACATTTCCTGTGTAAAATCTGGAGAGGTCAGATTCTGATGCCTAAAATCAGTCACGCACTGAAAGGATAGAAAAAGAAAAATAGAACCACAATTGACCCTTTGAGAGCTATAACTACTTACAGCGTATATGTTCTCAACAAGCGAGCGACACGTCTCACACGTTCCTTGGCCCACCGCCGAGTACTTCTTCCTTTTCTGAGCTGATGTCAAAACAAAAACACCATGATAATATTACGTGGATCATAAGACTTTATTTTTAACAAAACAATGCATTGGGAATGCTTACATTCCTATGAAAAATTTCGTCAGGTCTACAAGTACCTCATGTGCTGCTGTATAGCCAATTAGCAGTTCTCACAGGCTTGAAGCTCGATTAAAAATAATTATATTTATGGGCAATCGACTACCTCATAATTGAATTATTTAATCCCCAAGTTCTTTCAATCATTTTAGTGGGATTTTACTTTTTCTGACATTATGTCAAAACCATATACATGTATACAGGGGGATGAATTATCATTATATTTCAAAATCAATTTTTGCCCACCTATTGCTGTTTACATTACTGGCATTTTATTGACTTTGACACTAGAATACGAAAGAATTTCACAATCTTGGTATGAAAGGCCACTTATGTATTTTCAGAAAAAAAAATTGAATTATTTGGCGATGTGAAAAATATTGTGTGTGCACATATGAGCCACTGGAAAGTAAAAGGTTAAAGCAGCTCCTTGGGATGACATCAATTTTTGTTTCTAGTTTGTAATGAAGTAGTGTATCCCCCAGATCATGATTTTATTTTTTTCAGACTTTTTAGATCTTTAAAAACTTTGTGTATACCTAAGCCTTGCTAAAGGACGGTTAAATGTTCCTACAGCATTGGGCCACATGTTGATGCCGCCGGCCCAGCGTTGGGAAGACAATCAGTGCTGCAGCTGTATCCCCCCCCCCCCATGTCCTGACTGTAATACACCAATTAGCCGCGATTACTTTGATCTCACTATCCAAGACGTGGCAATATGTGGTGTAAAGTGCTGTATATTGCCGACTTGTTTTGTTTAAATAGCATTAATATACGACCTGGAAATATAATTATTTCACTCTTTTTCGGTGCTTTAAAATTATTTTTTGACTTTTTTGTATTTCTAGTTAAGATCAGTAGGCTATATAGCTTCAAATAAATTTAATTTTCAAAATTGACAAAATGGAAAATGTCTCATCCCAAGGAGTTCCTTTAAATATATAAGTCATGATCCCATTGAACCAATGCTGTTTTAATGTTGGCCCACCGTCTGCGACACTGGCCCATTAAACCAACATTAAACCAACACTAGGTCAGTGTATCATGTTTCTGCGACGCTGGCCCAACATTAGGTCATTGTATCATGTTTCTGCGACGCTGGCCCAACATTAGGTCAGTGTATCATGTTTCTGCGACGCTGGCCCAACATTAGGTCAGTGTATGATGCTTTCAGAGTTAATAAATTCCTCGCCACACATACATTTTAACTGTACATGCATGCAGGGGCCAGGCCCAGCATCTTACCTACAGCAAGGCTAGGCTTCTCACAGGTCGCAGGTCATTCTGCGACCTCCGAGAAGCCTAGCCTTGCTGTAGGTAAGATGGATCCCTCCAGCCTTGGTGCTGGACAGCCAAAAAATATGCAACTTCCAGATCCAAATGACAAAGAAAAATTGTAATGATAAAAGTAGACATGTGTTGAATACACATCATTTGCAGCGCCACCAGGTGGGTGTGTCGGGAACTAGTAGAATTTGCATTTCACTTAATTCGGGGGAATTTTATTTAAACGATAAAACTTTGAAGAATAACAGCTTTAAACATTCATTGTTTGCTCTCTTCTAAAATTATCTTACATTTTCACCAGCAGGGTACCAGGCGTCAAAAATAAAAATGAAGAAATGTTGTTTTACTTTAAGGCCACCTTTATGCATGGTAGGCTAAACTGGGCCAGGAGAACCTCCTAAAGATCGCAAGATGAACGAGATGACACTGCCCTCCAGATACAGAATTTGAAATTCATACCCCGGTGGTCTGAGGCCAAGCACGCTACTTCTCCACAACATTTAATCTTTACAAGTGAGCGCGGAAGAAACTTCTGTTTTTTTGTAACCTTAATGCCAGAGCCGGGGAACAAGCCGTCTTTCCAGGCAGGCAGCTTTAACCACTGCACCAGGACCCCCGCCCTAAAATAGGCCATGGCCACCGACATGAAAAATAAATAAAGAATGGCAGATTTCAGCTTAAGATATATATTGAAGCTGAAATTGCTAATGCAATTTCCAGCTTCAAATGGAGAAAAATATGTCTATTTAAGGAAAAATTAAGAAAGACAAATATCATAAAAAGACAAGTATGTTTATTCCATTTTCGTCACATATAAACAATACATTTTCTCATTCACATTCAGACAAACACACATCACATTCCAGGTATATTTTATGAACTCTGCATTAACGTGTCGATCTCTTGGACTTAAAGGTGATAATTAGCACCCATTAAGTCCATGGGGGCAAATGAGCATGTAAAAAAATCCATGAACACATAGTGTTGTAAATGTAACCACATTTAATTCTTATCAGATATGGCGACCTAATTTTTGTAAATTAATGTATTCTGCATGTTGCGATAAGTGCCACAAACAAAGAATAAAAATTACACCTTTGAAGTTTAAGACTTATCATTTTCATGTTCTCCTGGTCTTATTTACTCAATATGGTTGTAGTTACTTCTTAATTTTTTATAATCTAACTTTTATGGGCAACCTCTTTTACATATATAATGAGTCACTCGCACTGACTGACATTTAGTGCAAGAGCATTAGGGTTGAACCTGGAATAAAATTGCAGAAAGCTGATTTTTTCAGGAATGATACATGGACATCTCCCCAGACGAATTCCGAAGATGCCCCGAAAATCCCCCTTGTGCATTTTTTTTAATTCAAGATGGCCGCCACCATGTAACGCCATTTTCGAAAAAAACAGGGGTATACCATAATTCCTCACTTTTGCAGTTCGAAAAAATATTTAGGTGTCTCTACTTATGTTTGAGGACACAAAGAGTTCATCCAGATGATCTGAAATGATATCAGTACTTTTCTCAATACCAAAAATCCAAGATGGCCGCCATATTGATATACTGAGTATGTTGAGCAATCTCTTAATTAAAAAACCGAAAATATGAGGTAACTATCTCGTTGTTGAGACTAAAATGTATTTTTTGTCTAAACCCATGGAGTCTAGCACTTATTTAGATCACCAATATTTTATTATATTGAATTTATCAACATAAATCCCACTTACCGGTAGTTTAATGTTATGTAACACCATATAACGTCATTTTTCAAAAAAAAAACAGGAATATACCACAATTCCTCACTTTTGCAGTTAAAAAAAAATATTTTGGTGCACAAAAAGCTCATCAACAGGCTCAGAAATGATATCATTCCTTTTCTTATCTCCACAAATCCAAGATGGCGACCATTATGTGAAGCGTCCCCCCCCCCTCAGAAAATCACGTACATGCCATAATCATCATGTTGTTGAAACTTTTTTTTCAGGGCCATGGAATCTAGAATATATTTCCATCACCAATTTTTTAAATAGAATGTGCTTATCAACACAAAATCCAATATGGCTGCCATATTGGTTAGCTCTTTTAGCGCAGATGCCACGATTAAGCGATGTCCAACTGCTTTTTCATATGGGAATATAGATATAGATTGATCAAATTTACAAAATATCAAATGTCAGAAATCATTGACTAAAAATTCTAACATCTCTCATCTTTAAATATAAGGGTATTTTTCATTCATTTGAAGCTTGAGATAGCGTAAGAAATTCCAGTTTCAAACACAGCGACTAATTCCAATGTAGGTATTTTATATAGTAGGCCTATATAAAATGTTTTTCGATTTTGGTTAAGTATTAGTTGTGATTATTATTGTGAATGTACATAATAACAGAGCTAAGTACAATATTACACCAGATTGAACACGTTTAACGTCAGGATATGATAGTTTTATGTCAGGATATATGAATATGATATCAGGATATGACACTTTAATATCATGATATGTAATATAATGTCCAAACATTGGTGTTTAATATAGCAAAATCACGTTATGATGGCTCAATACAGCTTTATAAAGGCAGTATATAGTGGCTAAACATCACGTTGCTGTATTAAAATGAAAAGATATACATCATATTATCACGAAATGCATTACAATTTCTTGATATATCATTTTAACATCACTATGACATTTTAATGTCAGGATATGACATTCGAATATTAGGATATGGTACTTTAATATTATGATGTGACTTTATACATTGATGAAATGACACATTGAGGTCACAATATAGCATTGTAATGTGATGGTGTGTCATTATAATGACAAACATGCTATTTAATATCGAATATTGTATAATAAACAGTTCGAAGTCAGGATCTGGCATATTTATGCCAGGATATTGGATTGTAATTTATCAGAATATGACACTTTAACGTCATGATATTATAATGTCCAAATTTTGTCCTTTTATATCACACAATAAGATTCGAATGTCAAGATATTCAATTTCTTTATGATAGGGTATGACATTATCAAATCAAGATATGGCGGGCTTGGCGGCATTCTAATGTGACATTATAAGGACTGAATATGACACTACAATATTTTAATGTGACCATAGAATGTCAGGCTTTGTCACTTTGAATTCTGGATATGGCATTTTAATGTCAGGATATTATATTGTCATGTCAAGGTATAACATTTCAATAACATTATATTGACAGACGCACGTTACCATATGGTAATACAGAATCGACATAGAACATTCCAATATCAGGCTGGCACATGTCAGTTCAACATATATATCGCAATATAATTCAGTAAGTAAAGACCTCTACATTGCTCAAATACCGGTACTCCAAAACTGCCAACAACAAAAGCACTACGGAAGATTCAATAAAATGAAAAGTAATTAGATAGCGTTAAGACACATGCTCTTTGAACTGCATGTGGCTTTGCCCTCTTTTACTTTCATTTCCTCTTACACTAAAATGTCATATTGTGATGTTAATATGCTATATCATGATATTTAATATCGTGACAATACACTAAAAGATCCTGTCACTTTAATACCATACCGTGATGCTTAACCACCATATCCTGCATATATAAAGCTGTATCCAGATATCATAACGTCATTTCACTATAATAAAGAGCAATATTTGGACATTACAAAACCATATCATGACATTTCTTGTCCTCATATTATCGTGACATAAAGAGATCATATCCTGACGATAAACTGTGACATCAATTAATTTAATGTCATATTCCGATATTCTGATGTAAAATCATCTCATTACAACACCATACAATGCCATAACTTCATTACGAAATATATATATCCTAATATTCAAAATGTAATATCTTGATATTTAAATGATATATTTCATGATATTAAACATATTGACATTCGCAGATCAAGGACAAAAGTAAGTATTTAAAAGAGCATTGTTACAGGACGATTATCAAAAATGTCATGTACATGTAACGTGTGAGGCGCAAGTCCTTATCTTGTAATTGATTTTTGCTAGAAAGCCTCCCTTCAACGTCACCTACCGCCCCTGCCAACACGGGGCAATATTCCAATTCTGTTTAATTTTTGTGCCAGCGTCGAAGACGGTCAGCCCATATTAAAACAGCATTGGATGAATGCCTCGTGCTTAAACTCCATTATGATACAGAGCATATTTTGCTGTACAGGAGGGTGTGGAATCTACAGTCTGGGAATGGATTTTATATCATGGTCGTTTGTAACCAACGCAAACTGCAAGAGCAGTCGCCCCAGAAAGAGTTCTAAAAAGAGTGAGTTGCGGGTGCAGAGTGGCTTGTTCAAAGGGGGGGGGGGATCTCACAAATCTAGACTATATTGTACAACGATGTGCTCTTTTTGTATTGGCCGAACATGTAGAAACTGTGACAGCTCGGATGATTGAAACGCAATAATTTCATTATTTACCTGAGATTAATTTGTTAACTTGACAAATCTCAATCTACATTTCTAGTGGGAAAGCAGTTCGAAAACACTCCAAAGCGTCACCCACCATGGTAGAATTAACTATAACTACCATGTGGGATTCATGTCAATAAGCACAATATAATAAAATATGGTCATCTAAATAAGTTCCAGACTCCATGGGTTCGGCTAAAAAATACATTTTAGTTTCAACAACGAGATAGTTATCGCATATTTTCGGGTTTTTTAAGAGATCGCTTAACATAATATTATGGCGGCCATCTTGAATTTGTGGTATTAAGAAAAGTACTGATATTATTTTTGAACATCTGGATAACCTCCTTGTACTTTAAAACATAGGTAGAGACACGAAAATCATTGTTTAACTTCAAAAGTGGGGGATTGGGGTATAACCCTTTTTTTTAAATGGCGTTACCTGGTGTTATTTTTAATTAACTACTATGTGGGATTTATGTTGATAAATTCAATATAATAAAATAATGGTGATCTAAAGAAGTGTTATATTCCATGGGTTTGGCCAAAAAATACATTTTAGGTTCAACAACGAGATAGATATCTCGAGATAGATTTTCGTGTGTTTTTAAGAGATCGCTTAACATAATCAGAACAATATGGCGGCCATCTTGGATTTTTGGTATTGAGAAAAGTGCTGATATCATTCCTGATCATCTGCATCAACTCTTTGTGCCTTAAAACATAAGTAGAGACACCAAAATATTTTTTTCCTATCTACAAAGGTGAAGAATTAGGGTATACCCCTGTTTTTCGAAAATGGCGTTACATGGTGGCGGCCATCTTGAATGAAAAAAAATGCACAAAAGGGATTTTTAGGGCATCTTCGGAATTGGTCTGGGGAGATGTCCAGGTATCATTCCTGAAAAAATCAGCTTTCTGCAATTTTATTCCAGGTTCCTGTGTTTTTTTCACTAATGCTCTTGCACTAATTAGTATACATGTACTGCAGGTGTATGAGCAATTTTTGCCAATTTGAATGTGTGGGTCACAGTAACGTGAGGCACACGTTCAAATGGGTGAAAAAAAACGTCCTATAAGTTAGTGCCTAAACCCTTTAAACGCCAAATTATCTAATTGGAATTTTCACTTACTTGAAGTTGTGCCTCGCTGACGAGATCCACAGAGAAAATTATTCAGATTTGACAAAATGGAGGTCGACGATTTTGAAATTTTGTTGAATCATGTCATTTTTTATCTTGTAACATGTAACATTCAAAAGCTTATTTTTAACCCTTTAACGCCAAAATATTCAATTGGAATTTTCACTTACTTGAAGTTGTGCCTCGCTGACGAGATCCACAGAGAAAATTATTCAGATTTGACAAAATGGAGGTCGACGATTTTGAAATTTTGTTGAATCATGTCATGTTTTATCTTTTAACATGTAACATTCAAAAGCTTATTTTTATCCCTTTAACACCAAAATATTCAATTGGAATTTTCTCTCACTTGAGGTTGTGCCTTGCCGACGCGATCCACAACTTCAAGTGAGCGAAAATTATTCAGATTTGACAAAATGGAGGTCGACGATTGTAAAATTTTGTTGAATCATGTCATGTTTTCTCTTTTAACATGTAACATTCAAAAGCTTATTTTTAACCCTTTAACACCAAAATATTCAATTGGAATTTTCTCTCACTTGAGGTTGTGCCTCGCTGACGCGATCCACAACTTCAAGTGAGCGAAAATTATTTTACAAAATGGTGAACGATTTTGAAATCTTGTCGATTGATGTCACATTTTATCTTTAACATGTTCAAAAGCTAGAATTTGATGTTCAAATAAAAAATAAAAAAACTGAATATAAACGGTTCCGGTGGTTAAAGGGTTAAGGATTAACATAAGATTTTAAGTCTCTCAGACGGAATGATAACCCTTTAAGCCCTCACGATGCATTAAAGCATCATTCTACATCCCCTGAAAACAGACTTATTTTCCTACAACCAGGGGTTTTAGAATAAACATTTCCATGAAACTGTTTTACCAATTCATAGCAATTTTCTTTATTTTTTATACAACATTAAATTATCTTCATCCATTACAAGTCGAGAATTGCGACAGCAATTCGCGACTTGTATGGGATGAAGATTACAATGGTAAAGTTAGGTTTGAAAGGGTTAACTCACAGTGAATTCACATTCCAGTATAAAATGTACAATGACTAATATCCCGCTACAATCAATCAATACATTTCCTAAGACACATCATTTCCTATAAAATTAATGTAAAATTACCATCCCATCTGATTTTGAGATACAGATATATTTCAGGAATGAAGATTCCATGATCCCGAGGCCCACCTCGCTAATACTCTTATTACCCTTACTAAGCTGAAATATTTTTGTAAAAACCATGGAGGCCGGAGGGTTTTTTCAATTTTAATTTTAGTTAGCTCTTTCTGCTTCATTTTTGTACCCATCTTATGGGTCTATGCAGGGTTCCCCCCAGAAAAATGAGAAAGCATCATGGTAACTGGCGGTTCGGGTTCAACATGGCGCGCGTAGTCTGGGGTCCAGGGGCAAAGACTTCTTTATATATACCTTCTAGTAACTTATAGAACTAATTTGTATCCATTGTTTGCACTGGTACATGTCATTTTTTATGACATTATAAAATATTAAAGTGAAAAATCATAAGGAAAAAAAAATAAAAAATAAGCATTTGATAATATGGCAGTTTGGGGAGAGCATTTAAAGATTTTACTGAAGCATCATGGCATTTGGAAAAGCATCATGGGAATTACTGAAGCGTCAGGGTGAAAGTTTAAAGCATCATGGTACCATGATGTTTTGGGGGAAACTCTGCTATGGCTATTATAAATATTTTGTAAAAACTATGGAGGCCAAAGAGTTTATTTAATTTTAATTTTAGTTAGCTCTTTCTGCTTTATTTTTGTACCCATCTTATGGGTCTATGGCTATTATAAATATTTCATCCTTCAGTGTGGGGACCGTCTTTATCTGAACATTAGAATCTGTCGTCTGCAGGACGTCAGATTCTGACGTATAGAGTCGATTCCCACGATGAAAAGGTTAACCCTTAGAGCACTGAGCCAAGGAATTTAAATTTTCAGCCACTTGAAGTTGTGTCTCGCTACCGCGATCCACAACTTCAAGTGACTGAAAATTGGTTTAATTTGCAAAATCTGGGTTGAAATGTATATGATTATCACAGATTTGAGACATATTTAATTTTTAAAACCTGGTTATACAAGACAATCAAAACATGAGAAAACAATACTATAGTCAACTGTAGTCGATATCAGTGTGCTAAGGGTTAAGAATAATATTTTCTTAACTTTCTCTCATCTCTATTAGAAAAGTTAAGAGGATCCTAACTTTTATAATGTAATACAAGTTTAAAGTTAACACTTTAAGCATTTAGCATGATTAGAGTCATTTTTAATGTGTGTTATTAACAGGAAATGAGTTTTTAAACATCAAGTGTTTGGTTTCAAATTGAACAAATATGAGTAATTTTCACCCACCTGAAGTTATCAAAATGTAAAAAGGATAATTTAGCGAGCAAAGGGTTCAGATAATCTCAATATTAACCCTTAAAGCGCTGAATTCTTTTTGTAAAATCCATGTAGACCAAAGGGTTTTTTTCATTTTGAAATCATCATAAATGTCTTAGTTAGCTTTTTCTGATTCATATGAATACCTATGTTATGGGTCTATGACCAATAGAAATATTTGTATTCTTACAGTGCGGAGATAGATTTTAGTTGTCAGAATCTGACCTCTACAGAGGTCAGATTCTGACGACTTAAGTCTATACCCGAGCTGTAAGAGTTAAGATTCATAACGAGTGTGAAATCTATATTAACCATTTGGCACATCATACTCGAATACACGTAAACAGTTATTACACAGGTATCACAACATCTACCGATTTAATAAAATCGTAGTACGTATCAAATAACCACAGTAAACATCACCTGGAGATCGTAGGGTCTTATAACATAACCTTTTAATCTCCAGAGAAAATATATTTTTTGTTTGAATACAAGTAGGTGACTTGGTTTTGCCAGGTCTACAGGCACAGATGACCGGCGGGCTGTAGAAATAACAGATAAGGCACCTGTTTAAGGTTTGCGATCTACAATTTACTTCTCATGCTATTAAAACTATTGTGTGCAATCTGTAATATTATTCTGGTCTGAATCGAGCAGTTAAAATCGGTCTAAATGGTGGGCATTTCGGCTGACCGGTGGGTTGTATGAATGATAGACAAGGCATATGTTGAAAGTTTGTGTGCCCACATTGCACAGAAAACAGTGATTAGTGATCTACAATTTACTTCTGATGCCAATAAAACTCTTGGGTGCATTCTCTAATAATATTCTGGTCACAAGTTAAGAAAATTATTCAAAATATGATTAGAGCAGTTATAATCATTATAAATGTCGGCAAATTGTCCGGGTGTCATTTATCCATGGAGATCCCTATCCTTGTCTGATATGCATTAGTGTCAGATAGGAATCCTGTCTAGAACACCGGTTGCAATAATAACCTAGTCTTCACATTAATGTCAAATGGATATCACCATTATTAATGTTGGCCCAGTTCTGATATAATGCAGGAAAGATTGTGTTGGATCAACAAATCTCATAATATTTGAGAATAATTTAAAAATGATATATTTTTCTTCTACCTAATATTCTGATAGCAGTATCTTAACACTGAGACAGAGTATGTTTGTCGTCGTGTTTAATGTTGCCAAGTTATTATGCAGAGTTATTATGTATGTAAAAATGTATTATTCAATTGCCTGGTACAAAAAATTACTTGCACCTAGTTAAAAAGACAGCTGAAAAGTCATCTAAAATTAAAAAGTTGAATTAGAATTAAGATCGGGTAACATTTAGATCTAGCAGCAGTTCAAAATAAAGATCAATTTCTACCTAAACTCAAACAAATAAACAAATTTTTTGAAATATTCAGATAAATCTGTCACAATTAAAAAAAATATATATTAATTGTGCACAAATCATTATAATCTCTATGGTTATGCAACATTTTGCATACAGGTAAGATGCTATATAGCAAACGTACAGTGAATTTGCATCTGACAGTTTCCCATCTGATTAAATCCGCTCAGCGTCAGCCAGCATTAGTAGCTTCAATGTTTCGTCAACATATAGCCACTTGGGTAAAACTAAAATTCTCGATGGGGCAACCATGAATGATGGGACAAAAACACACAAAATAGGGGCCCTATATACTGGGTTATGGCATGTAAGACTTGGGTCATGCGAGAAAATAAAAACGTTTTTATTTTTCAAGAAATAGGGAAAATTACAGCACTCCTCCAATAAAAAAGATGTGAGCCTTTAGGTGAACACTTAATTCATTGGATATCTGTATTTTCCTGCATCACACTTCAAGTAAAACTGTTTACATATTAAAATTATGGGACGTATACTTCTGGAGACTGATGACCTATGTATGATGCTGCCAGCCCTGGGTTGCTTTGTGAATGACTTGAGATGAGAATGAGATGAACCTATACATTGTACATCACGACAATCAGCTGACTATGAATAAATACTGTACATGAGAGTTGTACATACAAAGCAAACATGACCATATCACCCTTACAATGCTGAATTGTTTTTATAAACAAAGAGAAAGTTTTTTTTTTCAATTTGAAATCATCATAATGTCTTAGTTAGCTGTTTCTGCGTCATTTGAATACCTATGTTATGGGTCTATTGCCATTATAATGTACACATTTCATGACATCAACCATTAAAGAATTTAATAAAAGAATTTAGTTCAATTTTCAGTTACTTGAAGTTGATTCATAGCACTCAAATGGTCATGCAGCTTTCATATTAGTTGAAGGCTTATCGGTGGTCATGTGGTAGAAGGTGACAATTAAACACGAGAGAGACCCAATGATGGTTCAATCCTCATAAACTTTTTGCGCCAATATCATCTCTATTTTCAAATGCTTATGACTGTTGAGATGACCAATATTATAAAATTAATCGACCCATAAATCAATCATTGCAGACTGTTCAGAAAATAAGATACACTGTACTGCAATAATGTGACTGAAAACAAATGGACTATTTCCTTTGTTCAATTTTTTTTTAAAACATTTAATTACCATTGTTATAATGGAAGTAAAAGCACGCAAAATTAAGATTTTAAGCCCCCACCACTTTATGTTATTTATTGTTGTATAATAATATTTGAATAAATTGCCCAAAATTTTGATTTCAGCAAAAGTATTTTTCCTTACATGTAGATAATTATAGCATTAATCAATTAATTCAATAAGCATGATCAAATAAAAATTGAAAAATTTTGATATTTTGTTTTGGGCTGATTCTGATTACGATGGGACTGTGTAGATGGGTCACATAATTATATCAAATTAAAACTCACAGCATTTATAAGTTTTAGGGATTTAGAATATTATAGGTCTACTCACAGAATACTATTTTAAATATCACCTTCTGTTATTCATCTTAAAATCTGAATTGTTTCAGCAATTCAAATCACAAGACGAATTAACATAACAGATTGTATAATATGATATTCCGGTATGCATACTATATAAAGAAAATCTAAAAAGATCTTTATTTTGATGGGTGTCTAATAAATTTCATAAAATTGGCAAGGGTTAAAGGCGATAGAGATCTGGAAGGGTTGAACCGACATGTGACCAATGTCTGTGCTTAATGAAATCCGAATTAACCCTTGTGCTGCTAGGAGTGTAAATTTTCATTTTAGCAGTTGCACTGTTGGGACCATATATACATTTTTAGTCCAGTTTCAACCCAAATAAATAATGTACTACTGAAATCAATAAAATATTTTGTGGTAAATAAATGTCTATTTTTCCTAAATACAAATACAGTAGAACCTGCTATGGGCAGCCACCCTTGTGACACAGGAAAAGTGGCCTTTTAATGCAGGTGGCTGCTTATAGGAGGTTCATTTGCATAGGAAATGTCATTTTGAGGAATGGCCAAGTGGCCTCCTATAGGAGGTTGGCTGCTCATATTTTTGTCATTTGAAGTTGAGAATTGCGGCCGCAACGCCGGCTTCAAATGACAAAAAATAGAAACAAACAATTCAGCAGCACAAGGGTCAACTAGAGATTACGCAGGTTTTAATAAATCAAACCTCCGCGTGAAGTAAAATAGATACAACCAGAAAATAATAGTGAACACCGTTTGTAAATATAATTTCCTAAACAGTTTGCCAAAAAGACCAAAGCCCAACATGGAACCAAAAAAGAGAAAATTGTCTCTAGGAACAACCAGGAGTTTGCGCTCGGGAGTCTTTCTTTTTTGTTCTTCGGGTGGGACAAGAAGTGGAGATTTTTTCTTGGGTTTCTTTGGTTTTCTTTGGCCAGAAGAATCAGACTTTGGGACATCTACAAAGACAGAGAAAAGACCACACAAGATCAGTGATTTGGCAGAGTTCGAAATGTGCAATAAAGTGAAAGTGTGCACCGCACTATCTACACGAGCACTAGCCATTCAGTGTGTGTGTGGGGGAGGGGGGGGGGGGAAGGGTATGGGTGTACTATCCATCCAGTGGGGGGGGGGTATGGCAGGGAAATGTCAATATGCCTATGCCATCTGACAAACATCCAAACATCCATGGTTAGAAGGTGCAAAACAAGTGTAGATTCTAAAAACAAACTATGTGCACATTAATCTTTAAAACAAAAATCTATGATATGCAAAAATAAAAATTGTCATACCGAAATAAGAAGGGCGGAAAAAGAAAAAAACATCAGGAAGGGTAATTAATGATAATAACAACAGCAAAAATTAAACTGGTATAAAAATACTATTTTTACATACATCATAACTTTTAAAAGAAACACACACTTATAAACAGAAACTGTTTCCAAGATTATCACGTTTGGTTTCATGTATCAATGCCTTTATTTTCTATTTTAACTATTTTCTATTTATTTTCTATTTTTAACCCCTACAGCGTGTGGATCGACTGGCACTGAAAAATTGTGATATTTCTAATGGACAGGTATTCAAATGAAGCAGAAAGGGCTAACTAAGACTTTATGATGATTGCAAGTGAATAACCCTTTGGTTTCCACAGTATTAATCATGATATTTCAGCACCGTAAGAATTAATAAGGCAGAATATTAATTTCACTCTCACAAAATGTGGCCTGACTTTACAATGCCTATCATTTCATTCCAGTCTCACGCAACGTGGCATAACATGACTTTACAAAGCCTAAGGTAACAGTATATAAATTATGTAGACCAACGTTTTCATGTGGCATTTGTATGACCTTCACTATTCAAGTTAGATCGCTATGATTATCGCTAATTCTGCCTCATCCTTGACCAAATTTAGTGTCTAAGGAGCTACAATTATGAATTGATATCAAAGCACATGTAGGTGATTATTAGAAAAAATGCTTCTGGTCATAATTCATTGGCTGTTTTTGAGGAGGTATACACAAACAAATAATTTGTCACCTTTGATGTGAGAAGATGTGAATCTGCCACAAACATTCAGTTTATCAAATACAATAGTACCAAAGCAACATGTACCCTATTAGGTTGAACTTCCCGTGTTCTCTTCTTCTCATGTCTTGAATGCGTCATACAGATGAGAATATTACATATTAGGAAAGTTAACATCACTTTCACATTATAAAATTGTCGTGTACGTAGACTCCATTCTCAAAAACAGTTCTCGAATAGTTATCTCCTTATGCAGTGTCATATTTCAAACGTCTAAAACGGACTGCCTTACAAAAAAAAACAGACAGTTACGGTAAATCTATTTTTCGCCAGAGAAAATCTCATTACAGTATCTTTTTTAAAACAGCTTAATTCCAATTCACCACCTTCATTAGTTAACCCTTTCAGCCTAGGGACCGTTTTCTTCTATTAGAAGGTCCCCACACAGAAAGAATTTAAAAAATTAAATGCCGTAGACCTATAACATAGGTATTCAAATGAAGCGGAAAAAGCTAACTAAGACATTTATGATGATATCAAAATTGAAAAAAAAAACTTTAGTCTACATGGTTTATATAAAAGTATTTCAGCACTTTAAGGGTTAAAGACCTAATCTGTACAAAGTCATCCTTCATTCTATTTTAACGCTTACAGCGCGGGGATCAGTTTTAGTACTTTGAATCTGACATCTGTAGACGTCGGATTCTGACGTCTAAAGTCGATCTCCACACTGTAAGAGAAAAAATATTTCTAATGGCCATAGACCAATAACATAGGTATTCAAATGAATCGAAAAGAGCTGAATAAGACATTTTTGATGATATCAAATTTTCCAAGGTTTTAATAAAAAAATTCAGCGCTTTAAGGGTTAAATGACTTTTTAAAGATTAAGGGTGCTCGACTGCCTGTTTTAACCAGATGGGATTGATTTTCCTAAATGCAAAAGTAGGGGGAGGAGTTTGTTCTAGACATCATGAGATGTTATCAGGTCTGCCTGGTTATAATATATGCATTGAATGCAGATGCAGCACTAGAAATGCTGGCTATCTGTGATGTATTATGTTTGTCATATTGTTGATTTTTAAATAACGATCGGCTGACTAGCCCCTGGCTAATGTTTTCTGTGAATTAACCAATCTAAAATAAAATTTATTTTATCTATCTATCTCATCTTATCTTAGCAGCCGCTCCTGGCCAGCATCTACCATTGAAATTTTGGTTAAAAAAAATTCATAATTTAGTGTTGACAGGTTTATTCAGGATTTTAGCATACACCTCAATAAAAAATAAAATCTTAACTAGACACAACAATATTGAAACACAATGCCACACATCAATGAGTTAATGGGATAGTTTGTGTTAAATATTTAAGCAAATTATCTCTATCAAAATCATGATAATCAAATTATGGCATGCACATGCACTGGTTTACCTCTTGCTCTGCTATATATAGAAGAAGAAGAAGTATATAGTTTCATACCATCGACTACATAATGTCAAAGAAATTGATGAATTAGTTTGTGGGAGATACTCAGCCAATCATTCAGTAGGGACAAACGGTAATACTTTAACTGTTAAGGTCATATATATGTGTTAGGGCACACATTGTCAAAGAGAGAAATTTAAAAGAGACGGATTCAGTCTGTCTGTCGATAAGACACAACAACCTTTTAGTTTTCATATATCACACTTGGACGATTAATTCTGTCGATAAGAGACACCAAGCTTTAGTTTTCATATATCAGACTTGTATGATTGATTCAGTCCGTTGATAAGACACACCCAGTTTTAGTTTTTTATATATCACACTTGGATGATTGATTCAGTCCGTCAATAAGACACACCAAGCTTCAGTTCTCATATAATACACTCGGATGTTTTTTAACCCTTAAAACGCTACAATAAAATCCCTGTTATTGGGAATGAAATGTGTCTTAACATCAAAATTTGCAAATGTTTGGTTTGAAATTAAACTAATATGAGTAATTTTCACCCACTTGAGGTGGTGTGTCGCGGTAGCGAGACACCACCTCAAGTGGGTGAAAAATTAAATTGTATAATTTAGAGCTTCAAGTGTTGAACTAGCCTTGGGTTAGCATTTTGTGTTTGTTAGGAAGGCTGCGGATCTTACCTTTAGGTTTGGCGACACATTGGTCGTTTTTTCTGATGAATCCATCTTTACATTCACATTTATGGCTGCCGATCATGTTGACACACTTTTCACCGTCCCCAGAACACGCTCCATCATCGCATTCATCTATGTCTGCAGTACAAAACACGTAAAGGTTATAGGCCAGAATTTTGTTATCCTTTATAGGTGGATTTGATCAGAATACAATGTGGGGAATCAGAATACAATTTTCTATTTAAAATATTCACACAACCACAAAAGAATATTTAATTCTGCACTAAAAATTATAGAAAAAACATTTTATACTGCAGTTTCCTGATCACAAAATTTAAAATATTACTCTACATGGCATCTTACAAGAAAATCAGCATCAGGAACAATGAAAAATGAGAAATTTGAAATTTATTATTATTTTCAAACAAAAGATACAAAATGTCTGGCATTAGCATTCTAATTTGACATAAACCCTTGTTCTGCTTAATTGTTTGCTTCTATTCTTCATTTATTTGAAGCTAGAATTGCTGACGCAATTAGCTTCAAATCACAAACAATAGACATCTGCAATATTGCATTTTGTGATGAGCAGAGAATCTATCACAAACAATAACCATGACAGCTGTCATGGTGCCGGATAAATAAATCATTTCAGCCTACTACCACTTTCTTCAAGGTCATTTTAGTACCATTATATCGATTAAAACGCTGAAATATTTTTGTAAGGGCCTATAAACCATGAAAAATAATGTGTTCATCGTAAATGTCTTAGTTAGCTCTTTCTGCTTAATTTGAATACCTAAGTTATGGGTCTACGGCCATTATAATTTTCCTCACCTTTCAGTTGAGACATCTAAAGCCGGTCCCCACAATGAAAGATTAAAATCATATAAGTTGACAATATTTTTGATAAATTAGAGTTAAAATAATAACGCATCGACAAAACACTGTGCAAATATTGGACATTGACCTTTTCAGCCATGGGGGAACGTACAAAAGTTTAAAATCTACTTGTGGTCTATTAGTGTCTTATGAAGCCAGTAAACACAAAACATTTGCATAACATTTGTACAATGTTGGACCAACGTCGAAGACGTTAAGCCGACGTTGTACTAATGTACTGAAAAAATAAATTATATATATAAGAATAAATTATAATGGCTGTACTGAAAGAAAAAATTATATATATAAGAATAAATTATAATGGCTGTACACTCATAACATAGGTATTCAAATTAAGCAGAAAGAGCTAAGAAATTTTTTATGATTTCAAATTGAAAAAAAAATTTGGTCCCCACAAAAATATTTCAGCGTTGTAAGAGTTACCACACTATTGGCTCAGCGTATCGTGTTTGTTTCTCACCTTTACACATGTTCTCTTCATTACGGCTGTATCCTGACTTACAATCCTTACAGTCTGAGTTACTGGGTCCTGTACACATTTCACAGGCGCTGTGACACGCTGAAAAATAAAAAAAAAGGTCAGCCTAATAATCAGTGGGTAGTTATGCTCTTTTAGTTATTCCAAAATAAAGTTGTTTTATAGAAAATGGTTTAAGTTGTGAGCCCGTAAGGTATAAGTAGACAGTGATTCATAATCTGGGCCAGTGACTTTCCAAATCTAATAGTCCTGTCCCTGCTCCATAGACCCGTATACATTTTGATGTACCATAAATTTCTCAATGGTTTCATGCAAAGGGACCAATCCCCAATGTAAATGAACAGGGTAGACATTTGACCAGCGGGGCATAACTCAGCTACGAGCATTATTCAAAATGATCGCCAGAAAACATATTTAAAAATTATATATTGAACTATTTGTCCAAAAATCTCCGCTAATACCTGTTTATTTTCTAATTTGAGGTCCAGGAATTCATTTGTCAGATTATTTCGAAAGTATAAGTAACCATTGACATATAAATCCAAAATGGCCGCCAAACGACATATTAAAAAATTATATATTGAACTACTTGTCCAAAAATCTCAACTAAAACTTCTTTTTTCAACTAATTTGAAGTCCATGAATTCACTTGTCAGGTCATTTTGACAATAGAAAGTAACCATTGACATAAAAAGCCAGAAAAATCGCTCTCTGGGATCTCAGTAACATTCTTGGCAGTGCAATGGCAGTGAATGATGAAGTTATTAAAGACAAACGATAAAGTTATCAAAATGTACACAGGGTTGTGGGACAGGGACTGGATTATCATGGCTGGCACCTTATTTTGGTTTTGTCAAGCCCTGATTAAAATGGGCATTTTTACAAATTGGCGCAAAAACATCAATCTGAGAAATTCTGATAATTCACCCCAATGAACTTTGGCTAATGACATCGCTTGTAAATGACAAATAATAGTATATAAAGCCAATAAAAATATAAAATATATTTCTAAAATATATATATTTTTTTAAATCAGGAAACAAGATCACTTGCAGTATTACTGTGAAATAGTATGCGTATTAGGCCCTACAGAATGTTGTATACTCACTTGAACAAGTGTGTGAGCCATTCTTGTTAATACAATACTCATCCCCGTCACATATTCCCTCCGTCTCACACTCATTGATATCTGCAAAGTAAATAAACAGCTTAAAATAATCTTCAACACAATGTCATAAAATTTTATCAATTAAACAGAATACAAACTTAACTAATTCAATTTTTACCCACTTGAAGTTGTGCATCTCAACTGAAATCAACAAATGTGTAAAAATTGATTGTGTAGGATTAATGTTGGTCCATAGTCGATGACGGTGGCCAAACATTTAGCAAATTGACTTGATTATTGTGCTTGCTGGGTGGCGACTATGTAGAATTAATCTTGTTCCATTGTCTATGACGCTGGTCCAACATTAAACCAACATTGGCTTGATTATTGTGGTGGAGAGGGTTACCTGTACAAGTCAATGTATGATTAATGTTGGTCCATCGTCTACGACACTGGCCCAACATTGGCTCGATTATCTTGTTGGTCAAGGTTACTTGTGCAAGTCTATGCATGATTAATGTTGATCCATCGTCTACGACGCTGGCCCAACATTAAACCCACATAGGCTTGATAATCGTGTTGGGGAAGGTTACCTGTGCAAGTCTATGTATGAATAATGTAGGTCCATCGTCTACGACGCTGGCCCAACATTAAACCCACATTGGCTTGATAATCGTGTTGGGGAAGGTTACCTGTGCAAGTCTATGTATGAATAATGTTGGTCCATCGTCTACGACGCTGGCCCAACATTAAACCTACATTGGCTTGATAATCGTGTTGGGGAAGGTTACCTGTGCAGCCGTCGTCTGTCAATTCGTAGCCGGTGGCACAATCATCACATGACAGAGCTGTACCATCAGAGCACCAACTGAGGCAACCGGGGTGACATTCTGAACAAAAAAACTACAGCGTAATAATACACAAAATAAATGAATAAATTACAGTAATCACAAATGCACATAAAATAAACTGAAGTGAAGAGTATTGGTTGGGGTTAACATGCTGATCAGGACTATAGTTGTTTTTAATTCGTTTCATTAGCCGATTAAATCATTGTTATTGGCAATGAGATGACTGCTTAGACAAAAAGATTTGTAAATGTTTTGACTAGAATTGAACAAATATTAGTAATTTTCAAGCACTTGAGGTTGTGGATAGTGGTAGCGAGACACAACCTCAAGTGGTTGAAAGATGTAATAAATTAAGCAGGACAATTTGAGCAGGATACATGGAAAACTTGGCAAGTTGTCGTGCCCATAAGAAAATGTTAACACCAATGCCGCCTTTGACAATGACGACAACAAACTTCAATTGCAATAGTTCAGCTTTTTAAAAAGAAATTAAAAGACAGACTAGAAATGACTTAATCAAAAAGCGCTGAATTATTTTTGTACAAGCTATGTAGACCAAAGGGTTTTTTCAATCTGAAATCATCATAAATGACGGGGATTGACTTTAGTCGTCAAATCCTGACGACTGAAGTCGATCCCCGTGCTGTAAGGGTAAACATGTACCTTTACATGTTTTCTCATCCTCTTTGTAATGTTTCGGGGCACACACATCACATTTTTCAGGACCTGCACCTGTACAAGTCAAACACTCCTTACTGCAAGCTGAAACAAATTAAAATTTTTTTAAAAAAACATAAATTTACATAAGAAAAAATAACTGCACTGAGCATGAACTACTAAAAAAGTCAGTACCAAACAAAGTTACCAAATTTGTACCTATTTCAAGTTGTGTCCAGCTTACACTAACTTGAATTTTATATGGTAAAAATATCTTTACATTAGTATTTTAAAATCTCATTGACGTGAGACATATTTCATTTTCAAAATGTGTGCAGTCATGATTTGCGCTTAACACTTACAGCGCGAAGATTGACTTTAGTCGTCAGAATATGAAGTCTGTAGACGTCAGATTCTGATGACTAAAGTCTATCCCCGCACTGTAAGAGAAAAAATATTTCTAATGGCCGTAGTCCCACAACATAGGTATTCAAATGAATTGGAAAAAGCTGAATAAGACATTTATGATGATATCAAATAGAAAAAATCCCTTACGTCCTCAAGGTTTTCAGCGCTTTAAGGGTATAAACCATAGAGACTAAAGGCTTTTGTCAATATAGAAATCATCATAAATGTCTTAGTTAGCTCTTTCCGCTTCATTTGAACACCTATGTTATGGGTCTACGTCTAAATACATTTTTTAATTCTTTCAGTGTGGGGATCGTCTTTAGACGTCAGATTTTGACGTTTAAAGTCGGTGCCGCACTGAGACGGTTAAAAGTCAAGTAGTTAATTCAGCGGTTAAACTTGTTTTAAATATGAGCTTAACATTTACGATTGTCTCAAAAAACAGCCCCAGATAATAATATCATGGGCCTAGATCTGCCAAGTCTGCTCTGCAAAGTCAAAAGGCAGTAGAAGCTACTGCCTTTTGCTAAACCCATGTTAACCGGTTGACTACGAGATTATTATGCTACTGCGCTGTTTCTAAAACGAGATTATTTTATGATGTCATGGTTGTCTCATGCAATCCGGGGCTTGTATCTGAATGGTGTCCCTAAATCTTTGAGATTTCCAGGGCTCGTCACACACGAAATAAAACACTGAAAGATTTTAATACAAACCATAGAGAGCAAATGTTTTTCAATTCGGAAACATAAAAAAAATGTCTTAAGTTAGCTCTTTCTACTTCATTTGAATACCTATCTTATGGGTCCACGGCCATTATAAATATTTCACTTTTTCAATGCGGGGATCGACTTTAGACGTTAGAAGCCTAAAGTTGACCCTTGCAGTGAAAGGGTTGACACTAACTTACTTTGACAGGAATATGACCCTTCAGAATTCAGGCAAAATTCATTAGATTTACACGGCTTCTCTAACGATTCACATTCATCAATATCTAAAAATAACAACAACATAGAAGAAATAACCAACAGTGGTTTGAAAAAATGAATTATCTCTGTGACAGTGATATTATTTTTTGTACATGTATTATTTAGTTAATAATAAATTTACTACTTCTGTATTATGCAAAACAAACCTGAAAAATAATGTTATTTAAACTAGATTCTAGATTCTGAATTGTTCCCTAGTAATACTTTTTAATACACATTTAAAAACTTTCCCTCTTTATGAAAAATATAAACATTGCACATCAGGTGAAAAAATATTCATTATTATTAAAGTGAATATGTTTTCAAATTGTGAAGAGGCAAGTTATTTTTGCACACTTTAAGTTGTGGGTCGCGGTAGCGAGACACAACTTAAAGTGGGTGAAAATCCTTTAGCCGAACGTTTCAAGGGGTAACATATATTATTTCTATAACATAAATTGTAAAGATATAAGTCATTTTTGCACACTAAGGTGTGGGTCACGGTAGCGAGACACAGCCCAACCCTCACACTGCTGCATAGAATTCGCCGCATGTGTGGTTTCCCACTAAGTAATATCTGGCACAAAACATCTGAGGAGCAACTGATATTAAAAGCAATTATATTACAAAATCAGTCAGTTAGCTATCTTTAAAGCGCAAATAGAAAGACACCACAAAACAAAAGCTACAATTTTTTTTTTCTTAAGAATTTACTCAGCAGCCTGCGCTTGGTTTATTTTGGGCGACTATAGTCTCCCATAGCAGTGTAAGGGTTAAAGTGGGGAATTTGTTTTTAACCCTTTAGGCCCTCACGATGCATTAAAGCATCATTTCGCATCTCTGAAAAATGGCTTAATTTTCTGCACCTAGAGGGTTTAAAACGATTTTTGTTATGGAACTTTTTTAATAATAACAACATATTTTTTCCATTTGCCGCCCACTTCAAATCATCTGCATCCATTACAAGTCGAGAATTGCGGCAGCAATTCGCGGCTTGTAATGGATGAAGATGACAATGGGAAATTCAGGCTTGAAAGGGTTTACTGAGCGTTTAAAGGGTTAACACATATTATTGCTAGAACATAAAGCAGACCTTTGCATCCCTCGTCAGTCACCATTTCCCAGCCGTCTTTACAAAATACACAGCTGGATGATCCATCCCCAAAACACTTATCTTTGCATGCGACATGGCAGGCTAAAAATAAAAAATGATAGATTTATCATAAAAATATAAATTCCTCTAATTCCTAACGTTATTATTATTGATATTCTGATTTGAGATGTATAGCTGTATTAATTACATCACACAGGTTGTTTGAACGGCAATTTTTGGCAGAACTCATGTGTGAATACATAGTAATACATAGCAATGACTTATATTATCTTTGTTAATTTTGTCCATTTTTTTAAGTTGCAAGGACTGCTAGCAACATGATAATCTTGAACATGACCTGCATAATGGACATGACGTATGAGGTCAACTCACATTATCCATTTCAAGGCAGAATTTATCACAAAAATCTTTATCCACAACAAGCAAATCTCAACCTGTCCTGGATAAATATGGGTTGAAATTTAAGTCATTGCCATATGGGTCAGTCAACGTCAATTCAACGAAAATCTGGGAGGCCTCACACACTTTGTCTCAGATTTTCTATAAATTTTTAAAGGTAATTCCAAAACTATTCAGGAGAACAAATGTGAAGCTTGAGTTCTAATTTTTCAGATATGGTCATCTTAGCATGCTTGATATTGATCGAATTTACCTAAAATATGGTGAACGTTAATTCTGGAGCCATTTTCAAATTAGAATATCTCAGCAAATAATAGGCTTAGAGGTCTGAAATTTTTTGTACAAACATAAAGGACAATATCAAGCCCACTCACATTTACAAACGACGTCAGTTTCGTTTCTCTCGACTTCGTAGAAGTTCTTGCTACACTCGTCACAGGTGGAGCCTTCGTAGCCCCGAGAACACTTACATCTACCTGTCCCCTCTCTCGTGCCATTACCCTGAAAATAGTGACAAGAAAGTGTTATAAAAAAAGGTTATATAGAGTAGAAGTTCCTTAAGGACAAAAATAAATTTTAAAATACAAAAAATGCTGCGTTTTGTTGTAATAACAACAACATTGGAAAAAAATGGGACATTCTCAAAATGTGTTGTGTTGAAATATGTTGATATTCATAATACTCCAATATTTTTAATTCAATTCAAAACTAGCATGGTTGATCCACCAGCCTTCAATGTTTTATCTCATTTTATTTTTTTTATTTTATTACCCCTTATAACCTATTTTTATAACTAAAGATTATATAAACGTTTTATGGAGAAAAATCATGCTTACTTGAATAATGAGAGGAAATCAGTGAAAAGCGATTACAGAATAACAACTTTTGACTGGTCACAAATTTTCTCCCTCTGATTTTATAATGTATTAAAAAATTCAGTTAACAGATTGCCCCGTAATTCGGGACATGGACCACTATTTGCACTAGACGACAAGCCCCAGCAGCAGAAAAAAAATATTTCATCTTTTAGACATTGTTTAGAGTTTAATCAAGACGACGGCTGGATGTATATTAAAAAAAAACAGGAAGAAGTAAATAACCAATACAGTGAAACCTGCTATGAGCAGCCACTGTTATGAGCAGCCAACCTCCTATGGGAGGCCACTTTGTCATTCCCCAAAATGACATTTAATATACAAATGGACCTCGTATGAGCAGCCACCTGTCTTGAAAGGCCACTTTTCTTGTGTCGCAAGGGTGGCTGCTCATAGCAGGTTCTACTGTAATGACTTTGTTAGGTTAGGAAAATATTTAAGTAGATTAAAATCGATGATTGATAGTTTGATACATCAATTAGGAATATCAATTATAAATATAAATATTGATTATTGCTGATAAATTCAATTATGGACTAATTCAGTTTCTCAAAAAATTGTCTGACTGAGCCTCGATTATATGAAGTCTAACATGTTCAGCTGTCCCGCCAGGTGCTAGTATTCTTAGCACAATCGTTGCAGTGTAATTATTGCGGGTGTTCATAACATACTTGACAAAGGAATGTTATTTTCAATTTACATCAACATTTGTGCGCCTACTTTAGGACGATTTTCCTCAATCTATTAACCATAAGCATTGGTTGGTCACTTTCAGTCACTTGTCTTAGCAATCCACAATTTCAAGTGACTAAAAACCCACCACCAAACCATTACAAGCAATCAAGGAATATGAAATTCCAACCAATTCCCATCAGTAGTGTAAAGTTAATAAAGAAAAGCCCTTTTGAAATCAAATCACAGATATTGGGAATGAAATGAGTGTTTGAACATCAGGATTTGCAAATGTTTGGTCTCAAATTAAACAAATATGAGTAATTTTTACCCACTTGGAGTTGTGGGTCGCAGTAGCGAGACACAACTTCAAATGGGTCAAAATTTAAATAAATAAAATTTAAATAAATTAACTTAGCGGGTCAAGGGTTAAATACATACATCACATTTTCCTTGATCACGACACGGCCGTTCTTTGCCTCCAGGGCATTCTGCACATGTTAAGCCAAAAGTGCCGGACGGGCAGCAAACTGAAAAAAAAACATGTAGCAAAATATAGTACAGCCACTAAAATTAGGGATTATTTATACCAGACTGACAGGTCCGCTAAATTTGCAAGTTTACTGGACATCAGCATTTCCTTATTAAAGGTGACATATCACTTCTTATATAGTATGAATAAATTTGTGACAAATAAATCAAAGTTGCCACAAGATGAGGCACAAGTGTTTCCTTATATGGGGTGATTGGCTATCATGTGACCCTCTCAGAGGGTCACATGATAGCCAATTACCTCATATAATTATTCATACCATATAAGGGGTGATAGATCACCTTTAAGTTCCAAAAATGTTATCCGACAGGTCGGACAGGTGACTGTCAATTTTAATCAGACAAATTTATTCTAGATAAGGTCTGACAGTCGGATGTTAATTATATTGGCTGATAGTACTAGAAGTGCCAGGTGTTAAAAATACGTACAATTTTTTCAAATATAATAAGAATTGTGATTATTAAGAATGTTTCGAAAAGAACATAATAATAATTGTGATTGATAAACAATGTTTCGAAAAGAACATTAACTTTTGAAGAATAGCTCTCAACCTAAGATAATAAACACTTGCAGTGGAGCCCTTTCAAAAGTTTTACGTATACCACTGCAGCATAGATCAATAAAGTGCTGAAATATTTTTATATAAACCATGGAGACCAAAGGGTTCTTTCAATTTAAAATTATCCTATATGTCTTAGTTAGCTCTTTCAGCTTCATTTGAATACCTATCTCATGGGTCGGGGTTTCCGCCAGGTGGGGGGGCCAGACCCCCCCCCCACTCAGCACCTAAGGGGGGAATATCCCCCCCCCCTTGTTGGCAAAGAAAATAAAAATATTTTCCATATTTTGCTGTTATTTCAGTTAAAATAAACCATTTTAAGCACTAAAACTTGAAACTCCAATTTTTTTTCTCCTGTGAGACCCCTCACCCCTTTTGGACCCCCCTCTCAAACATTCCTGGCGGAAACCGTGTGGGTCTACAACCATCATACTTATTTTACTTTTTCAGTGCGGAAGATGACAGAATCTGATGGCTATAGACATCAGATTCTGAACTGATGTCCATAGACAACAGATTCTGATGTCTAAAGTCGGTTCCCACGCTAAAAGAGTCAATGTGAAAGGGAATGTTACAATACAAATTTTCAAGAGGATCAGTTCACTTTTCATAAAGTAGACATTTTAATTGCTAGTTACATGTAAATCCTACCTCTTGCTTTATCAATGCAGAGAAAATCATATAGAGCAATATTTTTCCGCTTCGCGTAAATTTTAAACCACCATTCTTCTATTGTTTCCTCGTGCTCCTCAAGCATACTGTGACACTGCATTAAAACAGAATCAACTCAACATAAAAATTTAGCTGAAATATTGTTGTATAAACCATGGAGACCAGAAGTTTATTTCAATTTGAAATCATCATAACTGTATCACCTCTTTCTGGTTCATGTGATGGGTCTACGGCCATTTTTAAAATTTTTCAGTCCTTAGACGATAGAATCTGACATTCATAGATGTCAGAGTGATGTCTATAGATGTCAGATTCTGTCGTCTATAGATGTCAGATTCTGTCGTCTAAAGACGTTCCCTGCACTGCGAGGGTTAAATTCACTTGTGACACACATGATATATTATGATATTATGAAAATTATATATTTAAAACTGAAGCATCTCATTATCAAACAGACAAAATCATTGACCCAATGTTGGCTTAACCCTTTCAAGCCTGAATTTACCATGGTCATCTTCATCCACTACAAGCCGCGAATTGCTGTCGCAATTCTCGACTTGTAGTGGATGAAGATGATTTAATGTGGTTTTAAAAATTAAAGAAAATTACCATGTATTGGAAAACCAGTTTGATGGAAATTTTCGTTTTAAAACCCTTAGTTGTAGAAAAATTAAGTCTGTTTTCAGGGATGTAAAATGATGCTTTATTGCATCGTGAGGGCTTGAAGGGTTATGTTAGAGAGATGTTACAGAAAGTTGGCCACATTAGAAGAAGCCTCTGGTGTATCATGTCAACTTGCATTTTGGAATGATGAATTAATATTGAGGTCAAAAGTGCAAATCACTGAAAATCAAATAATAATTGACTATCATTTGCACTCAATCTCTTCTTGCTGAACATTTAGAACCAGAACACTTCTTACAGTTAGCATTACAATCACAAGATTTCTTAACTATTGCTCCATTGACCCAAATTACGAGCAAAGTTTTTCAAAGGAATTGAAGCTTTGAAGAAAACATTGAAAGCATAGCATTTTAAAATATAGCTCATTCTTTGCAAACTTTCAATTCTATGCTCAATCAGCTAAGTATGAAGAAGTCAATAAAATAAAATCACATAGTTTGTTATATTGTATCACAGAAAACATTTTAATACTTATACCATAATTTATCAGAAATGAAACCAAATATTTGATGTTAAACATGCACTGACCCCCATGCAAGAAGTGATTAATTAAAGATTCATGCTGTTAATAAATGCCAAGGTGATTATAGACTTCAACCCTTAACCCTTAAAGAGCTGAATATTTTTTTTAAAACCTCGAAGATCAAAGGGTTTATTTCAATTTGATATCATCATAAATGTCTCATTTAGTACTTTCCGCTTCATTTGAATATCTAGTATGTTATGGGTCTACAACCATTATAAAAAGTTCCACTCTTACAGTGCGGGGATCGACTTTAGACATCAGAATCTGACGTCTCGAGACGCCAGATTCTGACGACTAAAGTATATCCCTGCACTGTAAGGGTTGAAGGGCTTTAAAATCAATTATATAGGCCATGGAGACAAAAGCGTTTTTACAATTTGAAATCATCACAAATGACTTAGTTAGCTTTTTCCAATTTATATGAATACCTATGTTATGTAAGGGGACTATGGCCATTATATATATATTTTACTCTTACAGTGAAGGGATCGATTTTAGACGTCATCTACAGACATCCCCTCACTGTAAGGGTTATGTGTTTGGCGAAAACCGAAAGTGTTAATATGAAGCAAGGTGCATTCTCTAATTCTAGCAGTTAAGAAGGGAGATATTCATTGTGAAAAATATACAAGTACAAATCTAGTAAAGAAAAAAAAAGTTTGCAATACCCTTGTAGAGCTTAATTAGAGGGAGGAGATGCAGTAATATGTTAGTAATAGCCATCTTCCTCTGCAAGGCTGGCTATTCCTGAGGTCGTAGACCGACCTTGCTGAAACAGGGTTGAATCCGCCTATTGGAGTGGGGACTTTCTAAAAATATTTTTCTGTTTGACCCAAGTTTGACCTCTGGCATGAGTGTTGTTTTAATGTGGGGCCACTGTCTACGACACCGGCCCTACATTAAACAACACATGTCTGCTGGCTGAGTGGCTCACCGGAAACCTCTCAGACACAGACCACCACATCTCACCGGAACGTGCGTGAGGGTTGAATTAATGGTGAGCCAACGTCGCAGACAGCGGGCCAGCATTGAAAAGACATTTTTTGAAAAACTAACCAATATTCAATATCTAAATCTTCCTCCCTACCCCAATAGGTGGATGGTATGGCTAATTCAGCAAGGCTTGGCCTGACGGCCTCGCTGTGTCAAGACTTGCTACCAGGAGGATGGTAATAGCCAAAACAACCCCTGACACTTTACATCAAAATACAGTATTCAAACAGATATTTCAAAGCGGGAAAAATAAAAATTGAAAATCCTAAAGCCTCACATATTTAATAATATTTATTTTTTTGGAAAAAGGAAAAAAAATTAAATAGGAAGACTTTTTTATATTTTTTAAATATTTTTTAGCAGAATGAAAGCCAGGCGGCAGTTAAATAAAAATTACAAAGTGTATTATTTTTTTTTTTATCTTAGGAAAAGGTATTTTAGTCCCTGAAAAATTCTATCATTATTAAATTTTCGGGGGGTGTTTTCCACACCATTGGAATGGAAGGAATAATTTTTTTTTTATGACATTGGACAAATTAAGGACACTGTATCCGTAAACCATGCCATTAAAAAAGTATGGGCTGAATAATGAATAACCCTGTATAGATTTTGCAGCATGTGAGGACACTCACTCAGTAATTTCTGGTGTTTTTTATCATAAACTGCTAATCCTTACAACACTGAAATATTTTAGTATAAACAATAGAAACCAAAAGGGTTTTTTCAATTTGAAATCATCATAAATGTCTTAGTTAGCTCTTTCTGCTTCATTTGAATATCTATGTTATGGATCAACGGCCATTAGAAATATTTTACTTTTTCAATCGACCTTAAACGTCAGATTCTGATGTCTAAAGTCGGTCCCCCGTTGAAAAAAAGTTATATAGAGAAAAACTGTTTCTCGATATTAAAGCGTCAGAGTTAATGTTTCCACCTCTAATACTAAATTCAGTTCTCCTTACATCAATATAATTGTCCATTGGTGGCATCAAGCCCAGGTCCAAATCTGTCTAAAACAGGACCATAACAAATTAACTTTTTACAAATAACCACCAGTTTAACATTACCCAATGCTGGATCAATGTTAGACCAGCATTGGTTAACTGTGTACTTCTAAACTAATCTTTATGACATTTATTTATAAAATATCTTACCCATGATAATAATAACTTGTGAGCTAACAGTTTATTGTGTAAAAGATGCAATTCATTTGATGATGAAATTATCAAAGCAATATTTAGGTTTAAAACATAAATTTCTCTTTTAATATTATGATTTAAGAAGCAGAATATATGGCATATTCTTTCAATTGACAGGAGTTTTCAATGTCACCTGAAACAATTTGAGTCAGAGGAAAAGTTGAATCAAAAGCTTTCGTCTTAAGACAACATAAAAATTAATAAAAACAGTACTACATTAAAAAAAATGGAAAAAACTGAAACTGTATAAAGAAAAGCATGCATTAGAATTGATGTGTATTGAAGGATTGAAAATGTACTACAAATGATCAATATTATGGTAAAATATATGGTGATGTTGCTAAAATTAAAATTATTAAAAATAAAAAAACATGATGTGCAATATTAAAGAGAATTCACACCAAAAAACAAACACATAGAGGGGTCTTTTCAAGTTAAAAATAATCCAAAAATCTGAGAAAACCTCGAATTGGTCAGACCCCAGACACCCACCCCCCTATCCATTTTTTTATTTTTTGGGGGAACATTTGGAAACATTAAAACAACACAAAAAAAAAAAATTTTTTAACTTGACTAAAACCCTTAAGTAAGAATTCATATTCTCTAGTAAAAAAAAGTCAGCTTGTTGAACTTGCATGACTATACTACTTTTACTGCGGGCTTGCAAAAATTACACAAATGAACATTTCTCAAAGAAGTAAAACTTAAAGCCTTAATTCAAGCATGTAATATGTATATACCTACTTGTGACAAACTTGAACAACATTATATAATATCGATGGTCAGTTGTGAGTATGAACAAATTGATGTTTTCTAAAAGAACCCAGGATTTTACAACAGATGTACAACCAATGCTTGCATGCCTAAATTAGAAAATATGCCCTGTCATTTATAGCCATTTGAGATCACCAAACTGGCAGAAGTTAGAACTATCAGCTATACAAAGCCAGTATTTAGTGGACAGATATTTTATTGTAATTAATTTTGAAATTGTACTTTCTAGATGTGAGGTGGGAATTGCGGTAATAATTCACACCTGACAGTCAATCAAAATATGATTGAACCTTACAAAGCTGAAATTTGTTGGTATAAACCATAGGGACCAAAGGGTTATTTTCAATTTGAAATCATTATAAATGTCATAAATGTCTTAGTCACCTCTTTCCGTCAGTCTATAGACGTCAAAGTCTGATGTCTATAAACATAAGATTCTGACGCCTAAAATGAAGCAGACAGATTCACACTAGACAGAACATAGTTACACGTCAACATCTATAATATAGCTATATTAACCCTTAGAACACTGATGTCGACTACAGTAGACATTCTGCGTTTTTATTGGCACCAGTTGTTAAAAGTAATATATGCTTTCAAATTTGAAACACTGAATTATGTTGGGACTTAAATTTCACAAATGACACAATTTTTCAGTCACTTGAAGTTGTGTATCACAGTAGCGAGACACAAGTTCAAGTGACTGAAAATTTAAATTCATTTTGAATAGGTCAGTGTTCTAAAGGCTAAGACCACGTAGTTACACATCAACATTTATAGTATAACTATGTTACTACCACGTGGCCTTCGTCTCCTTTGTAAGCCCGGCACACTGACTCGACGGCCTCAATAATCTCAATAAGCCGAGTTTCGCTGAAAACAAGCCAATTATTGTGAAGATATAAAAGCCAAGCCACCAGACTAGTCTACTGCGCTGTGAATGCAACATGTCTATTATCAGCAGAAACAAATTGTCGAAAATCGACCATTTCAGCGTCAATCAATCGATATAAATTTTAATAAGTTTTATTAGCAGATAAAAAAAAAAGATTATTGCGGTGAAATATTGGATTGATGTCAATGATTGACAAATCTCAATTTTGTCAAACATTTGAAAGAGACTAAAGTTGTGGGTCGTTGTAGCGAGACCGACCTTGGGTGGGTAAAATTGAAATTATGTAAGTTGATGATTTAACCCTTGAAGCGCTGAATTAATTTGAAAAAAACATCGCAACCAAAGGGTTTTTTTCAATTTGAAATCATCATAAATGTTTTAGTTAGCTCTTTCTGATTCATATGAATACCTGTGTTATGGGTCTACGGCCATTAGAAATATGTTGATTCTTACAGTGCGTAGATCGACTTTAGTTGTCAGAATCTGACGTCTACAGACGTCCGATTTTGACGACTAAAGTCGATCCCTGAGCTGTAAGGGTTAAGGGTCAAAACATGTAGTTATATCAACCAATATTATTTTCAAAAACAAGTTTAGATTCTGATAGTAAACATGTTAAGTTGCCACAGCATGCCAGGGAAATGGTGCAGAAAATGTTTTCGGAAACTAAAAACAAGCAAAATGGAAATGTCCATAAATCATCAGGACGATAATTTATCCCCCTAGATATGAAAGGGTGTATCTGCCACTTTGCAAAGTGGCAGATACACCCTTTAATATCTCAGGAGACAAATTGTGGACACGCTGGAATCTGATTAGATACAGACCTCCTTTGATGAATCGGTACAAGCGTACTCCAAGACTTCCACCAGTCTTGTTTCACTGAAACCATTATATAAATCATATGCTCAACTACTTATATTTCATATAAATAATCTTTTATAATGGATAATCTTTTTGTGTTACATAGTATAATTAACTCCGCATTACAGAATGGAAAGAAATTATTCTGTGCATTTCTCGATTTTCGTAAAGCCTTCGACTACTTAAATAGAGATTGTCTCTGGTTTAAATTACTTGATTACGGTTTGAGAGGAAATATTTTTAATGTAATAAGAAGTATGTACTGTGAAGTCAAGACCAGGGTACGGTATGGTGGAGAAACATCAAATACATTTAATAGCTTTCTGGGAGTACGACAAGGTGAGAGCTTGTCACCCCTTTTATTTAGTATGTATGTTAATGATATGAGAGAAATGTTGCATGAAAGTGGAAGCGAAGGGATAACTGTTGACGATCTTAAATTATGTCTTTTATTATATGCCGATGATTCTGTCTTAATAGCCGAGAGTAGATTGGATTTGCAAAATAGTCTAGATTCTGTCCATGATTATTGTCAAAGGTGGAAATTATGTGTTAATATACTCAAAACTAAGATAGTTGTATTTAGGAAGGGTGGAAGGTTATCCATAGATGATATTTGGTTTTATGGTGACTCAATTTTAGAAGTAGTAGAACATTTCTCATATTTAGGTATTATGTTTTCTAGTACAGGGAAATTTTCAGGGACCCAACAAGATTTAGCAGACAGGGGGTTGCGAGCACTTTTTTCAATTCAGGGTATAGCGTATGAATTGATCGACCCCAAACCAGAACTATTATGTATGTTATTCGATAGACTTGTTTTACCTGTATTACTTTACTCGTGTGAATTATGGGGATTCCACACTGCTGTGGCGGTGGAGAGAGTACATCTGAAATTTTGTAAATGGGTTTTAAAAGTGGCTAAATCAACAACCAACGAAATGGTATACGGGGAACTTGGAAGATGCCCACTAATTTTAGAAAAAAAGGTACGCATAGTGAAATACTGGCTAAAAATTGTACACAGAGAATTAAGTCCATTGGTTCAGAAAATTTATAAAATAATGTTACACACTATTACTGCAAATAATACAATTGTTAACTGGGCTGCTCTAGTAAGAGACATGTTATTTAATTTGGGCTTTGGCTATGCCTGGATGCAACAGGGTGTTACAAATAGAACATATTTTATTAGTTTATTTAAACAGAGATTACGTGATCAATACATTCAACAATGGTTTACTTCAGTAAGTACCAGGTCGAGCTGTTCAATATACAAGAATATAACAAACCACTTTCGATGTCAAAATTATTTCCATATGGTAACAAATTGTAAGCACAGAATTTCTCTTATAAGATTTCGAACCAAGAATCATTCACTACCAAATGTAATTCAAGGCAGAGGGAGAAATCGCAGACCCTACAACGAGCGGCTATGTCCAACTTGTAAGGTCCTAGGAGATGAATTTCATTGTTTGTTTGAATGTGAGAACACACGTCACATCAGACATGTGTTACCCCGCTATTACACTTTTAGGCCAAATATGTTTAAATTTTCCTCTCTCTTATCTTCTGAAGAACCATCTGTGTTGAGAAAACTTGCAAAATTTTTATATCTACGTGATTCTTAGTCTTAGAGCCAATTTTCTCATACAAACACAAACAAAATTGTATCACCTTATTGCATCTCTGTTCACGCTTTATCTGTTGCCACGCTATTTCACGCGTCAAACATGCACTTGTTTATATATGTCAATATGTATGCACACAGATTGTAAATCTATTGCTGAATAAACTTACTTACTATAAAAATATAATTTCAGATAAAAATATTAGTTTAAATATATTTACAGTCACATCAAGTGTACATTAAAGATTAGCTGACAATAGCTTTAAACAGTGAATTGTGATAGAGAAAATATGAAAATAATAGCATTTAATACAGAAGGTTGGATGACTAGGTTTTACTATATTGTGTACAAATGATATAAATATTGTATTATGAGAATGAGTCACTCAACATATATTATCCCAACAATATGTACAAAATTGCCTGTGTACCTTATTATTCACATCGGACTAATACGAATAGAGTCAAAGGCAATAGCCCTAGCCATTTCTATGTTGTCCCGGGCATAGGGCAATAGGGTTTGTAAATCCCTGCGTAAGAGGTTAACCTTAGTAGTCCTAAAGGCCACAAAGGGTTACCTTCCGTGGTCCTATAGGCCACTAAGGGTCACCCTCAGTGGTCTGTAGGGCAAAAAGGATTAACCCTCAGTGATCTCAAGCCAGTATCACAAACATCTAGATGTCAAGGATTGTAGTGATGATAAAATATTACCTGAATAAAAAATTTCCTAGTTTTTTTTCTTCCCATTCTGTGTTGCCACCTCCAAAGTTAGACTTGGCTGTTTTGCGGACACCCTGAAATAATAATATAATTATAAACTTTTTAGTCCACAATTGTCAAATTTATCATTTGAGAAATTGCTAACACAATTTTAAGCTTCAACCAAGAAAAAATGACATATTTGTGTATTGGAAAAAGATGCGGCAGTTGAACAATCGTAATAAAGTATATATCATTAATCTTTTGCTAAAGCAGTCGGGGCTAGTTTAGAGGTCATAATATTTAGAGCACACATCTCAAAACAATGGGGTTTACCAGTGTTTACATTATCCAAAATATAGCTTCATTTGATTTTTTTAATTTACATCACAGTGGGGTTTTCAAACGTATTTTTAGAACTATTCTCCATTGAAGTGGGATTTCATATTGACAAAAAAATTGACAAATTTGAAATTATTATCTATTATCAAATCTGGTCACAGTAAATAGGCCTACTATTTATAAGCTCACTTACATTTTGAATATTGTCCACAATATTTTCACATATTTCACAGTCTACTTTAGCATCAACGGGTGAGATTCTGTATAAATGTAAGAGCAGGATCACACTCAAGCTCCAGGTGGCGGGTGCCATCCTTCTCTGTCACTGCTTTCACTAAAGTTGCTGCAAGTAGAGGCCAAGACTATAACATACATAATTATAAGGCAGTGGCTAACCGTACATGATTCTTTATATTGTAACTCTATTGACAGCCTCATAGTCATACATATACGGGATGACAGTGGTTGCCAATTTAGCTCTGCCGTATAAAGAATAGTTACAGTGAGCATTTTTTTAGAATACAAAGAAAAATGAGCCAGCATGGCATCAAACTGTAAATCAGAGAAGGCAGAGTTCATTTGAAGGTCTGTACACATTAATTATTGGCATTAACTTAACTACATTTGCCATCATTTTGGTATTTCAAATTGGACAATAGACCACATATTGCCAAGTTGACAGTGAAATACATGAGAAAAGCTGTGTAAAAAAAACAAAAAAAGGCAAAAAAACGCTAAATTCGCCTTTTAGGAGAACTGCAACTTTCCAAAATTTAAGCAATCTATACTTCCAAATCTTGTGATTGCATGTGACAAATTTCTTAAATGGATGATAAATGATCATAAAATAGTGTTCATTTAAAGATAGTGTAAAAATACAAAAAATGGGGGTGAAAAAAATCAGCAGGGCTACTATATGATCCTGCCTGCTATCATAAAACCCTCCATTTTACACCATAAAATTGAAGATAACTCAAAAACTATTTGACCAATCAAGACTTTGACTTTGAGTAGATAGTAGAGGGGGGAAAAAAGGCTGGCAGATCTAATCGACCAGCTGACTCTTGAATGCTGCCACAGTTTTTGATTCTATGGCAGCTGCCGGAAGAGAATTCCAATCAGGGATAGTTTGAAGCCAAAAAGAATTTTGTCCCAGTGTGGTGTTAGCTCTGATGTGTTTATAGACCTGATTGTGCCCACCACATGTTCTCCTATATTGTACTCCTATAAATACCCCCTTGTTCGGAAATACCCGAACCCGCTAAACATGTATTGCCGGCGGTCCGAAATAAAATGCCAGTGAAGTAAAATGGAGTGGCTAATATTCGTATGGAAAAGTTATAATGGGAGTCAATGCCAATGGAAGCCCGTCATTTCGTAAACGAGGCTGCCCATAGAGTTACATTATAGAGAATCACGTACGATTAGCTACTGGCAATGCCTAAAACTGTAAAAAATATATCATGTTCCCTGTACAGTAACAGGGTCAGAGACAGAGTCACAGTGTAACTGTAATTCACTAAACGAAGTGGCTCTCTGACCGGCGCGCCGGCCAGGTAGAATGGGTCAAGGCCGTCAAGTTTGCCCTATGTAGAAGAGACTCCCTGGCCAGCCCGCCGTCAGCACTGGTTAATTATCCAGCCGGCGCCTTCCTTTAAATCGTTATTATTATCAAGGCAGTTGAACTTGAAGTTAATTTGTGCTCGCACATCGACTGAGAGGCCTAAAACAGAACAAAACACGATGATTGACATTATTAAAGTGACTGAAAATGAAATGGACGAAACAGTCTCATTTTCAAACTACTGTTAAGAATATTAAATCCTAATAATAATATAATAATGATATTTACAGAATATATGGCATACATGGGGAAATTGAATAAAATATATATAATTGCTGGTGATAAAGTCAGGTGTAGCAATCAACACGTTCAGCATCAGGTGCGACTCCTGTCAACACTTCTGAGTTGTGGCCATCAATTGCAGTTCGCAATCGCAGCCCAGTTGCAATTGACACGTTTGAGATGAGGCTCCTGTCAGCACTTACTGAATTGTGATATTCAAGTGAGTATCGTAGGTGTAGCAATTAGCACGTTCAGGTGCGACTCATGTCAGCACTTATGAGTTGTGATCGTCATGACAGTGAGTATCGTATAGGTGTAGCAATTAGCACGTTCAGGTGCGACTCATGTCAGCACTTATGAGTTGTGATCTTCATTGTCATTATTGATCTCAATATCCCTCCTCGTCATGGAAATGCAATTACCGACTAGCACCTCTCCACTTGTGATAATCAATTGCGTTTAGGTGAGAAACAAGTTTGATATATAAAAGGACATAATCTTCAAGTCAAATCATTATGTATTGTGCTGTCTATCAGTAGCTCTACGACCACCTGCCCAGTGAACAAAAACTAACAGATAAAGAAAAAGAGAAGGTGTCTGAAATGCTCCATGTGAATGCTAACAAGAAAAGAATCCAGCAACACATTTCACAGAGTACAGGGAAAGTTGTATTGTTGAAAGACATCCACAACATCAAGACAGGAAAGAATCACAAAAAGACTACCCCAGATGAAGAACTTGGAAAAATAAAGTACTGGCTATCTGCACAAAAAGAGTTATACCACCAATATGTAACAGATGAAAATGACCACATTCAAGGGATTTATATGCAAGATGAAACGATGAAGACAACATTTGAGAAATTTCCAGAAGTCATCCTACTCAACGCAACACACAAGACCAACGATTTGAGAATGCCTCTTTACCTGATGTTGACAGTAGACTCCAATGGTGAAAGCGAGGTAGTTGCATCATTCATAGCTACTATGTTTTTAATCTAAAACACTGGATCGATGACACTCACGGCGGGCCAGCCAGGGAGTCTCTTCCACATAGGGCAAACTTGACGGCCGGCGCGCCGGCCAGGCAGCACCCATTCTACCTGGCCGGCGGGCCGGCCAGAGAACCACTTCGTTCACTAAAATGTCTAAATCATAAATGACAATGTAAATGTGATCATGAACTGAAGAAAGGGGATTTCGTGAGGGCAAAATTCGATCTATCTAGCTATCTATACTAGCCGTCAAATTAACCAGGATCGTATGATTATTGGCGATTTCTCAGTCAATTCTGAACCGATTTTCTTGCAATTTTGCAAAGGCCATTTTCTATTCAAATCCTAACAGCGGTAAAATTTTCGCAAAATTATATTGAATATTTCAAAAGCTAGGCCATTTGACATGTAATAAAATTCTAGAAATAGTTTAATAATGGGTGTATGGAGTGACGTCGTAATTTCAATTTATTACATGTCAAATGGTCTAACTTTTGAAATACGATATATAATTTTACGAAATTATCAGGGATATTAGGATTCTGTTGAAATATGATTGTTACCAAATTTCATGAAAATCGGTTGTCAATTGACCGAGAAATCAACGAAAAACATGCGATCCTGGTTGATCACTTTTAATGTGTCTTTGGGTATAGCTTCTCAAAGACATTCACCCAATGCTGTTTCGATGTTGGTCCATCGTCTACAACCCTGGCCCAACATTAAACTTTACCAACATTGAGTGAAGGTGTTTGCTGTGATAGGATTAGGAAAAACATCCACATGTGAGATAGACGGAAGAGGCGAAAAACGAGAAAATAGTAAATGAGCCGGCAAGCAGTGCATATTCTACCTCAAATATCTACAAAACTACAGCTTAATATCACACGTTATTGAATCATTTTACATAAGAATGCTTGTAATGTATTAAAAAATAATTTGAATTAATCTCACCGAAGAAATTAAACAAATATCAAACGTTTATTTGTCAAAAACAGCCATAATGGAAATATCGACCAATCACGATGCGACACGAGCGGAGCACGGTGTGTTTCCACGTCTGGGATAATCGCGAGGTTCCAAAAGATAATAAAATAACCACTTACATTTTTAAAAATAAACAGGCCGTTTACAGGGCCTCTGCTCTGAGAGGACCCGGCAAACATGAGAAGTTGGCCCAACGTTGGTTTACTGGTGGACCACCGTCTACGACGTCGGCCCAACAGCAAACCAAAGCAGTGAGATCTCTATCATTACTGCAGGAAGCGGAGTCTGGTCTTACTTAATATAAAACCCTATAAATACTCTAGGCCTAATATAAAAATGTGGGCCCTATGGGCTCACTATAAATATTGAAGGGGTACATTGGATACATTGGGACAGTATAGTATAAATATTAAGGGGGCCCATTGGAATATGGGACACTCTCCAAAATGGACCCGATTACATGTGACCCAATAGTAGGTAGATTCAATAAATTTTAAAACTGTCCAATAAAATTAACTGCCGACATGCCAAAAGAAATATTTGACCACATTACACAGTTTTCACTGAGCAAGAAAAATGCTGTGCTAGATCAAAATCTGTGCTAAATTATAAAAACGTCCAAAAGATGGCAGCTCAATGTGGCAAACGGTTATGGGGGTAACAGAATCCAAAACATCAACCAGACGAGTGCCCCGCAATATAGAAACAGTAGCAAATACACCATATATGCACATAACAATCAGAAATTTGGGCATAGCCTCCGGCCCCCGTTTGTTTTTTTTAAGTCCACCAGGTGGTCAAGGAAGAACATAGCTTTTTATGGATTCTCATCCTTATAGCTATGAAAATTCCATTTTTACCCTCGGTGCGCCCCATGAGAAAGTGCGGGATAGGCAAACAAAATTTCACCCGGGTTAATTTTTACCCTGGGTAAACTAGTGCAGCCTTCCCCAGGTATCTCATATCTTTGAGATTCCCACATTGTTCTGTCCAAACGGTCTTAATTAATGATGTCCTCCAGAACTTCCTCATAGGGCAGTGGACATAGTCTATTTTCATTTTTTGCATTTTTTACAAAAATTAAAAAATTGCACCTGCGTAAAAAAAATATCAGAAGGGGCCACAGCATGCCTGTTCCACTTACCTATTCAAGCATTTGTTGCAGCTATCATGAAATTAAAGGCGAGAGCTGGCATCATTTTTCGTAATTGCAAGAAATCTAATGATGGGAACCCCCAGAACAGGTGATAAAAGTGCCATTCAAAACAAATAACTCTTTCAATTCTACAATGATGGCTTCATTTCCCCCAGTAATAGTGAGCAAAAATAACAAACAATTAAAGAAAAATATGTCTTTTATTGAAGTGTATCACAAATTCACATAAATCCTGAAAAAAACACAAAAAAACACCAATATGACGTCTTCGGACGTATCTACCAATGGTCCCCGACACCACCATTCTGATCAAATTTGTGGTAAGGCATAATTAAATGTGGTTCAAACTGATCTTCTATCTCTCAAACGTTTCCCACAAAAGTATTGCCATATGATGCCAGAGTCATCTGACATCAGTCAATGAATGCTAGTGTCGCATGGCGCTATTTGTGTATTTGGATTAATGTAAGGTTGGACTAGTTATCGGCAGCTGTTCTAGTCTTGTTGACATGCTCGTGTTTTGTTTGACATGTGTCTTCTGCACAGTCGTCAGGCAATTGGTCTGATTTACTGTGATTTATGATATTTATGCCATGATGTATTGTCACTCAGTGTTTATCTACCTTAGTTACGGCTATTATATGACGTCATTCTGAATAAAATAGGTGGCTTCTGATTTTGTATCTAGGGCGCACTCATCAGTTGAGCTGCGGTCTCCCGTGTAGATGGAGGGTTCCGGGTCAGCTCGGACCCTAACCAACTCGGACCCTGCTACAAACAGTGTCCGAGTTGGTTCACGGCAGTGTCCGACTTGGTAATGGTAGAATAGTGTCCGAGCTGGCATAGGGTCCGACACGTCTAAAACCAACTCGGACCCTACAAAGAATAAATATAAATGTAGGCCTATTTTAATTGCATTTTCAATTAAAATGATTTTTAAAGCACGGAAAGTTGAAAAGTCTGTCGCGTCAATCCAAACAAGCAACCATGCACTGCCTAGTATTAACACAAAAAATATCTTTTAGCCAAAAGAGCCTACGATTAAAATTAATGTGATTAATTTTTTAGCAATATCAGTTATTTAACAAAAATATCTTTTAACAATACGGCCCATATTCAAGAACAAATATTAAAATATATCCATGGGTCTAACTAGCTGTGAACTCACAGCTAGAGCCGCTCGTGAAATGCCAACAGCTTTGATGAGTTGCGAGTCTTTGGTGAACTCACCCGCTCCACCCCTTGCACCTCAGGTGTTGTGATGAGGATTCATGAGTTGATCGCTAATTCAGACCTGTCAGCGAGAGCCGCTCGTGAAATGTCAACGGCTTTGATGAGTTGCGAATCTTTGATTAATTCGCTCCACTAATGCTCGCGAAATGTCAATGAAAAGGAATGTGTGTGGTGTTTTGATGTAATATTTGATGTTATTGATACATTTCCGCACAGTCAATAAAAAGTTATGAGCGTTTTTTTCGGACCTTAGGGTTGAGATTGCTCTTAGTCACCGCCATGTTGTTTTATTTTTTCTGGTTTTGATAATTAATAAAAAATATTGTCACTGGTCATGCTGCTTGTATTGTCTTGTTCTTTTCTATTTTGTTAAATAGTATTTAATATTGCCTTGTCCCAGGAGCAGACGTATGCTTAATAACAGGACTCATGATTTCCAATGTGAGGAAAACATGTATATTACATACTACATACAAACGTATCACAGATAAAAGATATCAGCTGAACATCTACCACCTCATCAGTCTTCTGCAAGATGAAGCTCGCCTTGTGAATATCCAGGTAAAACTGGTGTCCGAGGGTAGAATCAGACAAGACCACAGACGCAGATATGCGAACCTGCAAGGCAGAATCTTCCGCTACTGGGGAGAGTTTGCTGCCAGAGAAAGGGATGCCAGAAGCCTGTTAAGAGCATGCTCCCGTGTTAATGGACCTCAAATGTAGACAATGTAGACAATGTACATGTACAATATTTAATTAAAAATGTGAAAATGATTTATAAAATGTACAGATGAAATGATTTATGAAATATATACTGATGAAATGATCTAGACTATAGTATCTGTGTTTGACTTTATTTTATGAGTTGTTTATTTTTACCTAACTACCTGCCTATAGTCTACATAGACTATAGAGCCTATCAGCTGGGTCCGAGTAGTGTCCGAGTTGGTTATATAATGATGGGGTCCGAGTTGGTATAGGGTTCGAGCTGGTCTGGCGTAGTGTCCGAGTTGGTAGTGTCCGAGTTGGTCTAGTGTCCGAGTTGGTATAGGGTCCGATTTGGTATAGGGTCCGAGTCGTCCGGTTACCAGATGGAGGTTTGTCAACCGACCTCTGTTTTGGGTGCGAACTTTTCTTGTGGTTCGCTCTTGATACTGCATCGCGGAATGTAGTCATTTCCACTACTCGCCTCCGGGCACATCATCTTTATCATTATTACTTGATTTAGTTATGATTTTGTGGTGACTTTATCTTATTTACGCTGACAATTCCAATTGACTTCCGAATAAATTCTGATACCGCTTTCTTCCTCTCCCTTGTTTATACTGCATCATATACTTGTATGAACTGGGTGCTCACTACCGTTACACGATAGAACCAAGTGACGTTTGCTATCCTCTATTGAACTATTCACACACAACACGGAAACATTACAGAAACAGAAACATTACACATTAGAAGTCTAAAACGTTACGTTAGTATGTTACGTGGCTCAGAATAAGTGATAAAAAAAATGACTTAATGTGTGTAATAATATCTGACAGTGATATCCAACTGTTTCAAAGTTTGTGGTGAAACAGAGTGTGAATGCCCATGCTATCCAGAAAATATGTCACGATAAACCCCCTACAGGGGATTCCTCGTAATATAGGTGGTGTCCCAATGGACCACAGTCTCCCATACCGGTACGCCTACTTACTTTTACCTGCAATTCTTTAAGGGGACCACGTCGTGAGGGAGCATAGCCTTTATAGGGCATTAGTCCAAGTATATGGGGCGGAGGCTGAGAAGATGTTGCAAATCATATAGCACAATGTTTTACTGCAGTTTCTATCAAAACATATGTCTAGAGTTTAAATTTAAACTGCACCGAAAATGCCTTAGTTTGTGAAAATGGTTTAAAGCGCATTTTTCAAAACGGCGGCCATTTCGAAAAATATTCAACTTTGTTAAAATAATAAAGGGTTCAATTATGACTTTATATTGGCATAGTTCATTTCTCATGAAAACCCAGGTATATGCCCCATATAGTGGTGTACACGTAGCCTGAATTTAGCTCATTCTAGACATTGCATAATTGTGAGCAAAATCCATGATGACAATCAATTTTTGTACATTTAATTCTGTTTTCGACAGAAATAAACTAGATTTATGTTTTTTAGTGAGTGAGTGACTGAATATTGCTTTACATCGCTTTTTGCACAATGAGATGATTTTTGGTGTTCACGATTGGGTTATCAGGTTTGCTTTTAAGTTACTCCAGCAGCCCTCCATTGTGGTGTATCAGGCTGGAGGGGGGGGGGGGGGAGAGAGGCTGGCAGATCTAGTCGACCAGCTGACTCTTGAACGCTGCAACAGTTTTTCTATGGCAGCTGCCGGAAGAGAATTCCAATCAGAGATAATTCGATGCCAAAAAGAATTTTGTCCTAGTGTGGTGGTAGCTCTGATGTGTTTATAAGCCTGATTGCGCCCACCACTTGTTCTTTCATCTGCTGGGATTATGTAAACGGTCATTGATAGGAATTTCGACTAGCTAATTTAAAGTTTTGAACATACATAAAAATCTAGATTTTTTTCGTCTTGTTTTCAAGTCAGTCCAGCCCAGGTTCTGAATGAGAGATGTCACGCTGGCTGTTTGTCTATAATTTGGGGTGACAAATCTTGCTGCTGCATGCTCTTTGAATTTTTTAAAAGTCCCAAACGGATGGAGAATATTGAATGAATAGATAAAACTTCTAATGCGCCTAAATCCCTGTATAACAAGCTCAGAGGCGCTTCAAACCAAATCATAGTCAATAATCATGTCCAGGGTCAGTCAAAGTCATTAAAATAAGAGCAACATGATGTCAGACTATTAGGATGGGAAACAAGATGCAAAGAAGTGTGTCTTTAATTTTTTGCGGAAGATGGAATACGTCTCAGCTGTTCGTACTTCTGCAGGAAGGGAATTCCAGAGGTATGGAGCAACAACATAGAAAGCACGAGAACCAGCCTTGGTTTTAGGAGAGCGAGGTCTAATAAGCTCTCTAGTTCCTGAGGCACGGGTTCTTTGTTTTTCTGATAATGACAGTAATTCTCGAAGGTAGACAGGCTGATTAGTATGGAGTGTTTTATAAACCAAAGTGTTAATTTTGAAATCAATTCAGTACTTGATTCTGAACCAATGCAACGAATGAAGAACAGGTGTTATATGGCAGAACTTAGATGTCTTACATACGACTCGAGCTAATGAGTTTTGCACTCGCTCTAACTGTTTCATGTATTTGTCATCGACATTAAAAAGGAGAGAATTGCAGTAATCTAGTCGGCTGGTGACTAAGGAATTTGCAATCATTTTAGCAGTGTCCATAGAAAGGTGTCTTCGGATTCGCCTCAAATCACGAATATGATAAAAGCAGGATTTACAGATCTGTCTAATATGATGATCAAATTTTAATTCACTATCAAAGGTGACTCCGATGTTACGTGCCGAAGAAGCTGGTGATGTATCATGATCTAAAATAGAGGTAGGAAAAAGAGACAGAAATTGTTTCCGCTGTTGCTTAGTGCCAATCAACAATAATTCAGTTTTTGATGGATTTAGTTTTAGCTTAGCGTTTGTCACCCAAGCCTTGATATCATTCAGGCATAATTTCAATTTCTCCATCGAAGCAGTCGCATCCTGTAACGATATCCCCAAGTACACCTGAGTGTCATCAGCGTACAGTTGGTGGTTCACTAATGAATGTTTTTTAATTATTGAGGATAGAGAATTGGTCCGAGTACTGACCCCTGAAGAACACCGAACTTTATGGTGTAACTATCCGATAGATTTTCACCTATCTTGACTGTCTGTCCTCTATCATATAAATATGACTGGATCCAGTCCAACGCTATACCAGAGATGCCAAACCAGGATGAAAGAAGCTTGAGGAGTGCAGCATGGTCGATTGTATCAAACGCAGCCGACAGATCCAGCAAAGTCAATACAGTAACCCTCTTCTTTTCCATGTTGGTAGATATGTCATTCGTAATCTTAAGTAAAGTAGTTTCAGTTGAATGATTCTTTTTGTAAGCAGACTGATTTTGATTAGATAGATCATTTAGCTCTACATGAGTAAGCAAGCGGGATGCAACTAACTTTTCAACAACTTTCGAAATAAAACTGCGGTTGGAAACTGGCCTGTAATTTTTCAAATCATTTTTATCTAAAGAAGGCTTTTTCAAAAGCGGTATCACATGAGCAGTTTTGAAACCTGAAGGAAACACACCTTCTTTCAATGACTTATTGACTAAGGATGATCTGACCAGGGAGAAATAGTCAGTCTCTTTTGAAAAAGCCTTCAGGTTCCTTCAAAGGAAGCCCAAGGTGGAATTCGTTTTACTCGTAATTATGTTAATGTACGTGGGTCTCCCATTTCAGAGTCTCTCTAAGGCAAACACCAAGGTATGGTGTTGATAAAACATTTTCTAGTGTTTCACCTTTTAGGGTGTACTTGAATTCCAGTGTTTCTCTATTTTGGCCTGGACACCCTCAGAACCGAGCATTTTGTGGAGTTGAAACACATTCTCCATCGATCTGCCCAGTCCTGTAACGCAGATAGGTCTCTCTGCAGCTTCTCCTGATCTGCTCGACATTTTATCGGCGATAAAGGAGGCTGTCATCTGCAAATAGACAAACCTGTGAGGAGACCATGGAAGGTAGGTCATTAATATAGGTCAAAACAAGTAGGGGTCCGAGAACAGTACCCTGGGGCACACCAGAATTCACACGGGCTAATTTTGAAAAGCTGCCATCGACTGCTACTTTTTGGGTTCTATTGGTCACAAAATTTTGAATCCAATTAAGAGTTGTTCCTCGAATTCCATAGTGGTCAAGTTTTTGCAAGTAATTTCAAATTTAGGCATTCAGTATTCGGTGGTCCTGGTATTTTAGGTATATTTGTGATGTCTTCCGAGATAAAAACTGAGCAAAATTGCTTGTTTAATATTTTGGCCTGACGTCTGCTATCTGAATGCAGCTGGCCGTTTTCCTTCAAAGGAGAGACACCATTTCCATCCTGACGTTTTGATTTGATTTATCGCTAGCGTGGTTTTGAATTTTTTTGTTCTAGGGATTCAGAAAGTTTATTTTTCAAAAAAGACCACCTGGCAGACCCGATGGCACGGTGGGTCTGCCGTTTACATAAATTGTACTTTACTCAAAGGTCAGCTTTATTCGTACACTTGCTTTAACTATATAAAGATATTTTTTTCCGAATAGATGCGAGAAGTGATTTGGATAGCCAGGGTAGATTTTCCTGAGGGGAAGCCATTTTGATTGGTATAAATTTGTCCAGGCCTTGATTTAGGATGGATTTTAGTTTCAACCAATTCAAACAGAACGGCTAAGACTATTTTGTAAAAGGAGGTCTAGCAGCTCCTAATTTGTTGCCTGATAGCTTCCCAATTAGCATTTTTGAACTGACGCACTGGGCGGGGTTTTGGCGATATAAGGGTCATAAACATTGCATTTATATTGACGTGGGCATGAGGTAGCTTCCATTCGCATTGACGTGGGCGTTGAGGTAACTTTCAATCACATTGACGTGGGCATTGAGGTAACTCTCAATCACATTGTCGTGGGCATTGAGGTAATTTTCAATCACATTGACGTGGGCATTGAGGTAACTTTCAATCACATTGACGTGGGCATTGAGGTAACTTCCTTTCATATTGACGTGGGCATTGAGGTAACTTCCATTCACATTGGCGTGAGCATTGAGGTAGCTTTTATTCACATTGACGTGGGCGTTGAGGTAACTTTCAATCACATTGCCGTGGGCATTGATGTAACTCTCAATCACATTGTCGTGGGCATTGAGGTAACTTTCAATCACATTGCCGTGGGCATTGATGTAACTCTCAATCACATTGTCGTGGGCATTGAGGTAACTTTCAATCACATTGACGTGGGCATTGAGGTAACTTTCATTCATATTGACGTGGGCATTGAGGTAACTTTCAATCACATTGACGTGGGCATTGAGGTGACTTTCATTCATATTGACGTGGGCACTTTCAATCACAGTAAGGTGACATTGAGGTCAGGGCCGGATCCAAGGGGGGGGGGGCGTGGGGCCCGGGCCCCGGGCCTCCCACCAAGAGGGGGCCTCCCACCAATTTTCCCACCAGGATGGGGCAATGGGCATTGTTTAATCTGTCTAACTGTCTGATAACTGATCCGAGTGCAATCAGCCGTCAAATGACAGTATAGTATGTACGTATGGTGTTGTCACAGTTAGCTCTTTTACGCAGTGTATAATAACACCTCCCATCAGGTGGTGTGAATCTAGCCTCGTACACGCATGAACGAACACGGCTCATTAGAAGGGATGTGTAAAAGGGGATTAGTTATGTTAATGCCATAAAGATGTGCAGGACACTTTCCCTAACATTGAAATAGCCCTATGGATTTACCTCATTTTGATGGTTTCCAACTGTAGTGGTCAGCGATCCTTCTCGAAATGAAATGAAATGAATCGGGCCTTTAGGCTACATTTGTGCACATATAGGCTAAACTGGGCCAGGAGAACCTCCTGATGATGGTGAGGTGATTGAGATGACACTGTCCTCCAGACACAGGATTCGAAATTCGAGCCTTGGCTCCCCACAATACTGACTTTGATACGTGGATGGGGAAAAAACATTTTTTGTTTTTTTCAAATCGCTGAGACCGGGAACCGAACCTCAAACTCTGGCGTGAGAGGCAGCGGTGCTAACCGCTACCCTAGCTCAAATTAATCGAAAACCGATTGTGGACAACAATGAAGTATAGAAGATTTGTATATTTAAAGGCCCCATGTAGTCCCCAGACCTACTCTGCACAATGTCATATTTCATACTATTTTAGATGACTTTTTAAATACTAGAGTGCTCAGCTCCCATTTTTAAACCACTGGGAACGATTTTCCCAAAGGCAAACGTAGGGGGCGGAGCTAATTCGTGACGTCCCAAGATGGAGACATGCTTGGCTGGTTATAATACATGTACATATACATGGTGGGGAGGACGAGGAAAACTGGGACACCATTTCACTGTCGTCTTTTGACCATACTTTGTGTGTTACTGTTCTGCCTTTTAAAAGTTTGTATGTAGCTATCATGTAGTATGGGGATATTATTACATAATATTATTAACCATTTTTGTGAGATGTAATGGGAAACACTTGTTTGCACCTGCTGAAAAAAAAAGTTTAAAAAGTGGAGAACTGGGACATCGCAAGGAGAAGTGGGACAGCTGATGGGGTGAAGTGGGACAGTTTTACGTATCTCTTTACACCCATCGATACTAGAAACAAAGATAATTATAAACAGATGTAAATGGGTACAAACAGTTTATGAACACATTTCCACAATCAATACCCAATATATAAAGAAGTGGGACTCTTATGTAGAAAACTGGGACACTCACGGGGAGAAGTGGGACATCATGTCCCAGTTCTCCCCATACATGCCAGTATGTATAGTCCCAGTTCTCCCCATGTCTACCAGATTTATAACCCATTCACTTACTCAATAATGAAAAAAATTGTAAACAATATTTAGCTTATACATATCCTCGAAGAAGGTAGCAAGGATACCCCAAGCACAGTAAATGTGAGGTACTGTATATATTCAACTCGCTGTACACATTTGTACAAAGGCGGAAAAACATTTTTTTATACTAAAAATCTTATTTTTCTCCTAACAAAGTTGTCTGCAATTTGGTTCTGGAGATTTATATGGCGAAGACAACTAAGGGCCACAGAAAAATATTTCCTAGAAGCTGATTGGCTGAAAACAACAGACGTTATCAGAGGTGTCCCAGTTCTCCCATGTCCCAGTTCTCCCCGTCCTCCCCTAGCTGATGATGTACTGTATGATTTTATAAAACTGACCAAAGTCAACATTGGACACCGGTTCAACGCTGCCTGAATGCAGGTGCAGTACTAGAATTGGTGGCTATCACCACGAAAGCATTGAATTAGATATAGGCCTACTACGTGGGTTGTATTTCAGTGGCATTATCAGTGATTTTGCTATACAAAAATCGTTAAAAAAGTCTATATTGTAATTGTCCGCCTCTGTTATCGTGCTAGTACCATAGTTTTTCATGATAATTTTTTAACCAATTTTCTCTGTGTATATACATGTGTAAGATTTACAGCTCAATTGTGCTTCTTTTATTTTCTTTTTGTATTTATGCATAATATAATATTCGAAGAAAATTATCTGCTCAGTTTTTCCGATTTATTTTCGGTAATATGGTTTAGACTAGGCTACTAGGGTGTTGTATTTTATGCAATAGGAATAAATGTAAAAGGGGGCCTCTCTCTCAAGTGGGCCCCGGGCCTCCCACATGCTTGATCCGGCCCTGATTGAGGTAGGTTTTTTTCACATTGACGTGGGCATTGAGGTATAGCTGTCATGAAATATTCTCCACTACTTTCTCAACGTATGTATTTTTAGATTCAGTGGTTAATAGTTCTGCTGTGAGGATTAGAGCCTTATTGGTGATATTATAGTTAAATTCATGATCATCACAAACAAAGAACATACCTGTCCTGTTATCTTCCATTCATCCGTCAGTATACACTTTCTAGTGCTGCTGATATCTGCAAAACAACTCTAGTAACATGTTTTGGAAGACAAGGAGGCAGGTGTCTCCCTTCCTGAGATCTGATAGGTTGACTTTCTGGTGGATACACAACACTAATTGTGTCGTGTTCCACCTCCATGTCCTCCAGATGGGGTTGGATTCTGATACCCAAAGTACGCATGTCGCGCATATGGCCTTAATGGCTTGCTTTTGAACAATCTCTGGAACTCAGGGTTTATAACACACGAGTATGCTGGGTTGTCCGGATCAGCTTTTAGCTTCATGTAATATTTCAGGCTTAGCTCTACCTGAAGACTTTCAATGAGTGATGTTCTAAATGACCCTGAGCATAATCTCAAATCTTGATTGGCGATTGGAGCGAATAGAGGCCTAGGCCTACCACCAAGTACAATCGTCTTTCCGACCCATATACAATACAGCCATAATGAAGTTTTGATCTGATGTGTGACTGGTATGTCTTCAGTAAGTTTGTCCAGTCACCACACCAATCCTTGCTGGATATGAGGCGCAGCAGCTATAATGTATTCCTGCACTTATATTTTTTATACTTAATGAACATACCATGTAGAATAAAATTCAGCTGCCTGTGGAAGAAAACACCAATGAATTTGACCTTCTCTTACGCAGGAAGCTGTTGTCTATAATATAATTAGAAACTAGGCTCAGGTTGTAAGTCATATTTTACAAAAATACACACACAATGTTTTTGTGCGAGAAAATTAATCGTCGTTTTCATACTCACAAGTCACCCACTTCTCCAAGCAACCTTGCAGGCATCGCTCAATTATCGTCATGTTACTGGATTGGAAATAAACAGCCAGATCACCAACATATAAAGATTTCTCAATGCCCTCTGTAAATCATCAATTATGCTGTTTATCGTCATGGTAAAAAAAGTTGGTGGAAGAATACTCCCTTGCGAAACACTCTCCTGTGAGGAGTTGAAGTTTCCTAAACTGATTTTTATTTTTTTCCTTTTCCATCAGACCCATTCCATGGGAGCTTTCATGATGCCATCCTTCCAAGGGGTATTATAGGCCTAGGGAATAAAGAACCATGTGAGACGATGATTAATCATACGCTTCATGATTTTGCAGAGACAACTTGTTAGTGCAATAGGTCGAAAGTTATTGGGACCTGCTTGGTCTTTTCACGGTTTAGGGACAGGAATTAGTGTTGCTTCCCTCCATCCGTCTGGCTAATCTTGTGATTGCCACATTTTATTAAGGAGTAGAAGCAACACTTCCATTGATACATCACGCAAATGTTTCAGAAACTGGTAATGAATGTCATCAGGACAATTTGCCGAATCGGTTGACTGAGCAGTAGATTTGACAAGTTTTCGCTTTGAAAAAGCAAAAATTGTACTTTTCGTCATTGTCTGACTCAAAGTCCAATGTCTTCTCCCCGTCCCTAATCCTTTGGAATTTCTCTTTGTCTTTGATGACTTAGTAGCAAATAATGTTCCAGTGTGTCGGCGATCGATGTTTTATTTGATATTTTGTCATCAACCTCCTCCTCACTCCCAAATTGAGAGATTGTGAGGCCTCCCCACAAGACTTGAAAGCCTGCCCAATGTGCCCTGTGCAATTTCCAATGATGTACTCTTTCTTCAGCAACAGAGTTGTTACTCTGTTGCAGTATCTAAAAATGATCACTGCTACAGAGATCATCATTGGCCACCCAAGTGTAATCCAAATATACATCGGGATCACACAAGGATAGGTAAATGGATGATGTAAATCTAGAAGCTGGATGTAAGTAATTTGTTGTATCATGATTGAAAGTGCACAGGTTTTCTTCCGAAAGGAAATCCTCAAATATTCTACCCTGTGGGTTGATGTCCCTACATCCGCACATTGTATGGTATCCGTTAAAATCACCCAGTAGCATGAAGGTAAATCACAGTTAGTTTAAATTATGTCTGGTGTATTGTTTGGTTACATAATGTAGAACTTGTCTATGAACTGTCACTCACTAAAAATCATGTAAAAAAAAACATAGCTTGTGTCTCATTTTCTGGCCAAAAACATGTCGATTATTGACAATTTTGTTATCGGTGGTGGCCATTTTGAATTTCTTTATAAGCACTGGAGGAAAAAATGGAAACAGCTTTGTTGTTGATCTATGGGTTTTATATTAGTGAAAAAACCATGCATTCAAAATCAACATAAATATGACACAGAATTACACACTACACAACATATACTATACGCCGAGTCAAATTTAAAACGGTCGAATCGTGTTGAGGATGTCAAAACAACCACGAAACATTAGCCTACATCGTGTCAAGACAAAAGGTGACATACTGAGCAAAGATGAAATGCGTCGAAGCGTATTTCAAAACCCATCGATCGAGCAGACATGTATTCTCTCTTGGGTCACATTGAACATCACAAACATAAGGTTGTAACGGATTCGCCTCGACTCCAAACAAGCAGCGCTATCTCGATGTTGGACTAAGTTGTGTGACGTTGGCCCAACATTGAGCCACCATTGGCCTAACACGCCGTACTTTACGCAATTAACCCTTTCAGTGCGGGATCGACTTTAAGCGTCAGCATCTGACGTCTATGGACGTCAGATTCTGACGTCTACAGTCGTTCCCCGAAGTTAAAGAGTAAAGTATTTATAATGGCCAAAGGTATTTAAATAAAACAAAGTGAGTTAACTAAGACATTTATATACAAATATTTCAGCGCTTCAATGATTAATTAACCTTTTCAAGCCTGAATATATCATTGCCATCCTCATCCGCTACAAGTCGCGAATTGCTGTCGCAATTCTCGACTTGTAGTGGATGAGGATGATTTGAAGTGAGGGAGAAGAAAATTACCATGTATTGGTAAACTAGTTTCATGACAATTTTCGTTTTTAAACCCTTGGTTGTAGAAAATTAAATCTGTTTTCAGGTATGTGAAATGATGCTTTAATGCATCGTGAGGGATTAATGGGTTAGACACCCCCACACTCATCTATTAACTCCCATTTACATTCACCATGACATGTGAATTGTTGCCGCGAAATATCAAGAATTTATGAAACACACCCACGTATAGGCAGGCCTATGTTAAGGAAAAATCAGCGGTGGTTTCATTCCGATGAATTTAATTATACAATCTTTTTTTTTAATAAATGTTAGTATGCCATGTGATTCATAATTGCGACAAGGGATCTTAAAGGGTTATAGCTTCCGTCACAATAACTTGTGGGGCTTAAGGGGTTATATGCTAATATCTTATCACGATAGTCCACGATAGTCTATGGTTTCTTAAGATCGCTAATTCTATAACTCGCGAATGAGTTGCAATATATCGCGATGCACTACGATCTATTACGATCTCTTATAACAACATTGTAATCTACTTACGATGTTATTAAATAATTGCAATTTAATTTAAAATGAAAGCTGCTATCCGTTTGAAGTTGTTCATGTTCAATGTGTTTTAAGAGATTTAAAATAAGTTAAGTACTTAAGGATCATTCAGGTCAAGCAGTTTTAGATGTTCGGAGTAGAACTTTTATTTCACCACAAAGACAGATGCTTGTCAATGTTATTATAGATTTTGCTAAAATTATTGGTGTACATGCATATGCGTTTTCATAAATATAAAATTGAAATAAAACTAAAAAACATATTTTAGGAGTTTGGGAGGTAGGAGTAGCAGCTAGTATAATAATATTTATAAGTGTATTTTATTTACACATATGCATACAGGTATATTTAAATAGTAGGATAAATCACGTAATATTACAAGTGGGTGTATCTTGCTTAAATATGTGTTGTTTTCTTGAACTATACTTCTAGGCTATGTATAGATAATAATGATATTTGGTATATAATATATTATGATAACATTGTATATTGTTATGTGCCTGAAAACCGAACTTTATTATTGCATAAAGCAAATATATTTAGCAAAAATATAATAAAACCTGCTCCTGTCCTGACACCTACATCGCTGATAATCTTAACAAATTGTAAAGCAATCGTAACCATTTTTACTCTGATCCTAAACAATCGCGTCTATCGTGATTAATCCTAATACCATCTTAACCACTCGTAATATAATGTTATTTAATCGTGCACATTTGTATGAAAATCGGTGTGATTGGTAAGTGATCGTGTCCATTCCTAGAACCATTGTAATTTATCGTACCAGATCTTATCATATCGTAGCCGATCGTCGAGATTCTTGTCATTTTTTCTCAAATTAGACCTAAAATCGTGCGATCATGGTTAAAAGAATCGCAGCCATCATTTGGTAGGAAATTTTACACAATCATTTTACAACCAAATCGGTGTATTGATTGTAAGAGATTGCAATTTGATTTTAGTCCGGTGAGACCTAGGCTTAAGGGGTTATATATAGAGAGAGAACCTCTTGAGCTCCACATAACTTTGTCATAAAATAATTTTTGCCGGCGGCCATCTTGGATTCTTCCGGATTCGATTGATAGTAATGACCCAATATGTGGGGTTTCATTCGATTCTTTGACCCTGAAAACATAGGTTATGTCAATTAGAACAGGAGATATTGTCCAAATTAGATTTTCATGGCGGCCATATTTCGTCCCAACTTTTTTTCCTGGTAACATGGCTAATATCATTCCCAGGAGTCTCCTGAGCAAAATGGCAACAGTCTTGGAGAGTGGTGCGAGGGGGGGGGGGGGGGGTTGGGGGGTTGGGGTGCACGGTGACTAATTCTGGACTGTGTTATGCTACATGTATATATATCATAACAGTCCATGGGCCAGAATTAGTCACCGTGCACCCCGCTCCCCCCCCTCCCCAATTTCACAGTTGGATAAATAATTATATTTATCCAACTGTGAAATTAAAATTTAAAAATAATTTTATATTTAGTAACTTTTTAATGATGACGTCCCCCTACTAACTCATTCCTTTGATTAAAGGTACAACCGTGAATTACATGAAATGTCAAATGGTCTAATTTTGAAATCCTCATTATTTCGCAACATTTATAAGATAGCTGACGGAGCACTAGGTTATAGTGTTGTACATTTTAATAAAAATCGATTGAGAATTTAGTAGCTGGGCCAAGTCGACGAAAAACATGTCACAAGTGTTAATATGACGGCAACTATAATGATGTGGATAATAGGCAGGACAGCATGATTTTCACTGATTAGGCCTAGGCCTACTCAGTCAATTCAGATGTTATGTATGCCTATAGAATATATTATGACAAGCTTTAGTGTACAACAGCCAATCTGTATGTTATTTATTTTCAATTTTAAAGAGACTATACCCCAGCGTATATTCCCGGGGGTATATTCTGGGAGCTTTTAGAATATACCCAACAAGCTCAGATACAGGACGGGGTGTAATCTGGGCGATAGGGGTGTACTCTGGGATATATCATATATGACCTACTATCGATGTAATATCTGACCGTAATCTCGCATAATTAACATGGTTTTCATTTAAGACAACTTTTCTCGTATTATGGAAGATATTCTGAGCGGTAGGGGGTATAGTCCGGACAGTTATAATTTATATGAATTTATATATATTTGAATTTTAAACGATGTCCGTTATTTCGCGTAAGTGAAAATGTGACCCTCAATATGACAATTTGATTGAATACGGTACAATACATAATTATTATTATGCGAGGTAACACCAGAATATAAGTTAAGCCTATACAGACATTAAAATGTAATGATTGATAGGGGGTCTTATAGTCAGTATAATTTGCAGATTTTCACATATTAGTATTAATAATTAAACTACTAGGTAAGGTGACGCAGGTGGCGAGTCTGCAGCGTGCCCCGCCTTCACTTCGACTGTGATATCAAAGCCGTATCATGTCAGACTCAGACACGGATATCCACTCCTCTGACGTGACGTTACTCAATTACCTCCGAGCCTGAACGCTACAATATCTTTGTATTAACCATAGTGACCAAAAGGATTTTTTTCACTTCGAAACCATCATAATTGTCTTAGGTAGCTTTTCCCGCTTCATTTGGATACCCATGTTATGGGTCTACGGCCATTATACATTTTTTATTTCTTTGAGTGCGGGGATCGACTTTGGACGTCAGATTTTGATGTCTTTAGAATATGACGTCCAAAGAGGATGCCCGCTCTGAAATGGTTAATAGAAGATAAGGATGAAGTGTCTCTCTGTCATACACAACATGTGCTGTACAATTAGAGGCCTGTGATTTCATCATTTAGACTAATGCTGTGTTCTGTCGTGAATCCTACTATCAGCTTTTTGGAGAATCAGAGTGTATGCATTATTGCTTCTGTTAGACGACAGTCGTAAAGGTACGTGGGCTATAATCAGCTTTTCACTATTGCACCTTGCATTGAACAGCATGTATTTTAAAATATCCATTGTTATCTATAATTTGATTGATTGTGCCGCTTTAAATTCAATGTGTCCACATCAGATGAGTTCACCTCACATGCGCCAATGTGTATTTTATTATATTAAGTTGTTAGGCTCATATTACCTATTTAATACCTGCAAAAAATAGATCTGCTAATAATATATAGAACATTCGCCCAGTACATTATAACGACTTGATACTGCCCTGTTAACCCTTTCAAGCCTGAATTTACCATGGTCATCTTTATCCACCACAAGCCCCGAATTGCTGCCGCAATTCTCGACTTGTAGTGGATGAAGATGACTTGATGTGGTTTAAGAAATGAAGAAAATTACCACGTATTGGTAAACCAGTTTCATGGAAATTTTCGTTCTAAAACCCTTAGTTCTAGGAAAATTAAGTATGTTTTCAGAGATGTAAAATGATGCTTTAATGCATCGTGGGGACTTAAAGGGTTAATCAACCCTTTAATCTGTTTTATTTAGTCGTTTAAGTTTCAGTTATTGGGAATAAAATGTGTGTTCAACCCTTATATCGCGGGAATCGACTGTAGACGTCAAAATTACTGTAGACGTCAAAATCTGACGTCTGTAGACGTCAGATTCTTATGTTTTTTCGTTTTTAGAAAAAGAATCTGACGTCTGTAGACGTCGGTTTTTAGTCTACAGACGTCAGATTCTAAAATAGAACTCCAGGCTCAGATTAATGCGAGGCTTTCGGTATTTCCCACCGTTTCTAACTTGATTCATCTCAAAATATGAAATCTGACATGCCCCTCAGGGAATTTAGAAAGATTACTAAATCCCATGGTAATAACTTATTTACCGTATTATTTTGTGTGCATTGATCTAATGAATATAATACTTCCTCGACCCGTCTGCCATGTATTTTAAGATATTTTATGTGAATTTATATAATGTTGTACTTCTGAATTTCCGTGGATCTCAAAATACTATTTTTAAACAACATTTCCAAAAAAATTGACTACTTAATTAGCAAATTCAAAATGGCTGACGGTTACCATGGCAACATCACATTGGCCAATTAATTAAAGTGTATTCTGGTTATATGGTGTGTGTGTGTTCCTGGGATGTATAGGAAATACATATGCCATCATTCTCAAAATCACAAAAATGGCCAGATCACACAGACGTCCAATTTCAAATCGGCCAGAATGCTATGAGTTAATTAACCCTTAGAACGCTGGAATACTTCAATGCAAACCATAGAGAACAAAATATTTTTTTCTTTTAATTTATAAATGTTTTAGTTAGCTCTTTCCGCTTCATTTGAATACCTATGTTTTGCGGCGGTCATCTTTATACGTCACAATCTGCTCCCCGCGCTCAGAGGTTTTAGACACACTTGACGTGATATGGTTATTATATTGATCTCAGTAAATTTAACGAAATTATACATTTAAGCCTGGTTACTGATTGAGATCGCGCGTTTGAACCCTGCTCTGGCATTCGAGTTTCAAAGAAACAAAATGTTTCTTCCCTGCTCACTCGTGAAGATTTAATATTGTGTGGAGCCTCTGTGACCGAGATGTAGCGTGCTCGGCCTCAGACCGCAAATTTTCGAATTTCGAATCCTGTGTCTATAAGGCAGTGTCATCTCATTTATCTCACCATCCTCAGGAGGTTCTCCAGGCCCAGTTTAGCCTATATGTGCACAAATATGGCCTAAAACCTCATTCAGTTCATTTCATTTCATTTGGTTAATGATTATTCTCAAATTGTGCAATAGCATGAATATCAACCCTTGATTATTACTGTGTGAAGAATGAAAACTATGTTATCATCCGTGTCAGAAATCGTTTAAAAAACAGATGTGAGTGAGTGCATTAGTGAGTTACATCACGGCAGGGCCTACAAAGTGTTTCACAACATGTTTCCCCATATAACTTAACCTGTAACTTTATACTTGATTACTTTTTATGTTGTCTTCCCTCATGCTTGTCAATTTCAGCACGATAACTTTGTGTGTTTTCTTCAAATATAATGAACTCAATAAATGATACATACATACAATACATTATAATTAGGATATGTAATATAAAATTTGAGAATACGGGTATACATATAGAGCCAAATATACAGCCTATATACTCCGGCTGACTATAATGTTCAAAAGTTAATTTTAAAATTATTATTTAAAGATGTCGCCTAATATTTGTTTGTTTCACAGAAAGAAACTATGTCCTCAGAAGACGGTGAGTATATTAACTATTTGACCCTTACAAAACTGAAATATTTTTGTTTAAACCATAGAGAACAAATGTAGACAGTCAGTCAAAAACCAGATATACGGATGATGGATACAGATCATCTCAAAATTCAAAGACACATCGCTGGTGAAAAAATGATTACGGACAAACAAACACATAACCAACCAACCAACCAACCAACCAACCAACCAACCAACCAACCAACCCCAACCAACCAACCAACCAACCAACCAACCAACCAACCAACCAACCAACCAACCAACCAACCATCCAACCAACCAACCAAACAACCAACCAACCAACCAACCAACCAACCAACCAACCAACCAACCAACCAACCAACCAACCAACCAAAACCAATCAACCATTAAACCATTAAACCAGTTTCATGGAAATTTTCGTTCTAAAACCCTTAGTTCTAGGAAAATTAAGTATGTTTTCAGAGATGTAAAATGATGCTTTAATGCATCGTGTGGACTTAAAGGGTTAATCAACCCTTTAATCTGTTTTATTTAGTCGTTTAAGTTTCAGTTATTGGGAATAAAATGTGTGTTCAACCCTTATATCGCGGGAATCGACTGTAGACGTCAAAATGACTGTAGACGTCAAAATCTGACGTCTGTAGACGTCAGATTCTTATGTTTTTTCGTTTTTGGAAAAAGAATCTGACGTCTGTAGACGTCGGTTTTTAGTCTACAGACGTCAGATTCTAAAATAGAACTCCAGGCTCAGATTAATGCGAGGCTTTCGGTATTTCCCACCGTTTCTAACTTGATTCATCTCAAAATATGAAATCTGACATGCCCCTCAGGGAATTTAGAAATATTACTAAATCCCATGGTAATAACTTATTTACCGTATTATTTTGTGTGCATTGATCTAATGAATATGATACTTCCTCGACCCGTCTGCCATGTATTTTAAGATATTTTATGTGAAATTATATAATGTTGTACTTCTGAATTTCCGTGGATCTCAAAATACTATTTTTAAACAACATTTCCAAAAAAATTGACTACTTAATTAGCAAATTCAAAATGGCTGACGGTTACCATGGCAACATCACATTGGCCAATTAATTAAAGTGTATTCTGGTTATATGGTGTGTGTGTGTTCCTGGGATGTATAGGAAATACATATGCCATCATTCTCAAAATCACAAAAATGGCCAGATCACACAGACGTCCAATTTCAAAACGGCCAGACTGCTATGAGTTAATTAACCCTTAGAACGCTGCATTACTTCAATGCAAACCATAGAGAACAAAATATTTTTTTCTTTTAATTTATAAATGTTTTAGTTAGCTCTTTCCGCTTCATTTGAATACCTATGTTTTGCGACGGTCATCTTTATACGTCACAATCTGCTCCCCGCGCTCAGAGGTTTTAGACACACTTGACGTGATATGGTTATTATATTGATCTCAGTAAATTTAACGAAATTATACATTTAAGCCTGGTTACTGATTGAGATCGCGCGTTTGAACCCTGCTCTGGCATTCGAGTTTCAAAGAAACAAAATGTTTCTTCCCTGCTCACTCGTGAAGATTTAATATTGTGTGGAGCCTCTGTGACCGAGATGTAGCGTGCTCGGCCTCAGACCGCAAATTTTCGAATTTCGAATCCTGTGTCTATAAGGCAGTGTCATCTCATTTATCTCACCATCCTCAGGAGGTTCTCCAGGCCCAGTTTAGCCTATATGTGCACAAATATGGCCTAAAACCTCATTCAGTTCATTTCATTTCATTTGGTTAATGATTATTCTCAAATTGTGCAATAGCATGAATATCAACCCTTGATTATTACTGTGTGAAGAATGAAAACTATGTTATCATCCGTGTCAGAAATCGTTTAAAAAACAGATGTGAGTGAGTGCATTAGTGAGTTACATCACGGCAGGGCCTACAAAGTGTTTCACAACATGTTTCCCCATATAACTTAACCTGTAACTTTATACTTGATTACTTTTTATGTTGTCTTCCCTCATGCTTGTCAATTTCAGCACGATAACTTTGTGTGTTTTCTTCAAATATAATGAACTCAATAAATGATACATACATACAATACATTATAATTAGGATATGTAATATAAAATTTGAGAATACGGGTATACATATAGAGCCAAATATACAGCCTATATACTCCGGCTGACTATAATGTTCAAAAGTTAATTTTAAAATTATTATTTAAAGATGTCGCCTAATATTTGTTTGTTTCACAGAAAGAAACTATGTCCTCAGAAGACGGTGAGTATATTAACTATTTGACCCTTACAAAACTGAAATATTTTTGTTTAAACCATAGAGAACAAATGTAGATAGTCAGTCAAAAACCAGATATACGGATGATGGATACAGATCATCTCAAAATTCAAAGACACATCGCTGGTGAAAAAATGATTACGGACAAACAAACACATAACCAACCAACCAACCAACCAACCAACCAACCAACCAACCAACCAACCAACCAACCAACCAACCAACCAACCAACCAACCAACCAACCAACCAACCAACCAACCAACCAACCAACCAACCAACCAACCAACCAACCAACCAACCAACCATCCAACCAACCAACCAAACAACCAACCAACCAACCAACCAACCAACCAACCAACCAACCAACCAACCAAAACCAATCAACCATTAAAGTCATTAGGATACTAAAGACTTTGATTAACAAAATTGCGGAAATTAAAGCAAAGGAAGGGGCATTTATAGCCACAATAGATGTTGACAGTCTTTATACATAGATAATACCAATGGGTTAGAGGCTGTCAAACAAATATTTAATAAGAATCCAGACCCGAATAGGCCGAATAAAGAAATTTTAGAACTATTAAAAATTTTTTTAGAAAACAATGATTTTCAGTTCAACAGCCAATGGTACCTACAAACGTGGGGATCTTCGATGGGTAAGAAATTTGCACCAAATTATGCTAATTTGTTTTTGGCAGAGTGGGAGGAAAAAGCATTAGAAAAATGCGTCCTAAAACCCTCAGTGTACTGGAGGTTCCTAGATGATATTTTTATGATCTGGGAACACTCCAAGGAAGACTTTTACAAATTTGTGAGAATTTTGAATACCCATCACCCTTCGATTACTGTGAAGGCAGAGTTGAGCTCGGAATCAATGCATTTTTTAGACACAGTGGTTTACAAAGGAAACATATTTAAGGAGACAGGTACATTTGATACCAAAGTTTATTTTAAACCAACAGATACTTTGGAACTGTTACACAAGAAATCACATCACCCAAACCATACTTTTAAGGGATTAATTAAGTCACAAATCCTTAGATATGTTAGAATATGTAATAACAAACAAGATGTAATGATAGCGTGTAGGAAACTCTTTGCAGCACTAGTTAGGAGAGGTTACTCGGAACGTTTTTTGCGAAAGATCAAAGATAAAACATTGTGTGAATTGAGAAAAAACCCGAACAAGGGATCTTCTCAAAGATGCACTACTAGGAACTGTAAATTATGCTCGACACAAGTAGTTGTAGAGAGTGGTAAGACCATGGGGGGCGTACTGGATGCTGGGGATCTTATTCAAATTCCTACCACAGAAAATTGTGATTCAACTAACGGTATTTACTGTATAGTTTGTTCGAAATGCAAAAAATTATATGTGGGAGAAACTGGGCTCTCCTTCAGGAAAAGGATAAACATACATCGTTCGGATGTACGGCTTAAGAAGGACACGGCAGTTGCCACACACTTCAATTCCGGGAGCTGCAGGGCGACCCATCTGAGAGTGTTGTATCTTGAAGTATTGAAGAATACAGGAGACATAACTCTAAATAAGATTGGGCGACTTGAAGCGGAAAGGAAGTGGCAATTAGCCCTGAAAACGTATTCTCCATTCGGCTTGAATACGGTACCTTCCCCTAAGGATAGTGGCGTCACCCCCTTTGTTATTACCTACTCTGCAACTGCGGTGGAGGCAGCTAAATTAGTGAAGACTTTCTTCAATAAACTTAAAGCGAAACATCCAAACATCCTGTATAAACGGTGTGTAACAGCATTTAAAAGGGGACAAAATCTACGTGATCTCTTGGTGAGAAGTAGATTGGGGAAAGCCCTACTGGTCAACACAACGGTTACCGGATCAGACTCATGTCAGGATCTGACTACATTAGTAAATGCATTAAATGAGGTATAATTTATATAAATTAGTATGATTGTTTTCCTTTTTATAAATCAGGCTATACTTCTCCTTGGTCAGTGCACTAGGTTGGGAACATGGAATGGCATGCCCTTGAAGGGGTGACGAAAGTCAGACCCTTTAGGGTATGATGAGAGTACGGTTGACAGGTTGATACTGGGTTATGGGGAACCAGATACTGGAACCCTTACCCGTCCCAAACCATGGACCCTAACTCTCACCCTGACCACAAAACCAAACAACCAACCAACCAACCAACCAACCAACCAACCAACCAACCAACCAACCAACCAACTAACCAACAAACCAAACAAACAAACAAACAAACAAACAAACAAACAAACAAACAAACAAACAAACAAACAAACAAACAAACAAACAAACAAACAAACAAACATTACCTATCTGATATGTAATAATGTACAGCTTTGAATATAGTCAGTGAGTGAGTTATAAATGAGTAAGTGAGTGAGTGAGTGAGTGAGTGAGTGAGTGAGTGAGTGAGTGAGTGAGTGAGTGAGTGAGTGAGTCAGTCAGTCAGTCAGTCAGTCAGTCAGTCAGTCAGTCAGTCAGTCAGTCAGTCAGTCAGTCAGTCAGTCAGTCAGTCAGTCAGTCAGTCAGTCAGTCAGTCAGTCAGTGTGTCACTCAGCCAGTCAAACAGTCAGTCAGCTAGCGGGGGACCATGATGTTTGTGACAGTAATTACGGTGTGTGAGGACATGAACACACCTAGACTTACAGGGCGTGTGTGATGAACACGCTTAGTGTGGTCGTCACTGATCAACAGGTGAACATAGTCGTGTTCATTCCCTCTGGATCCTAGATAGAGCACTAGTTGGCATATTAGTTTTATTACGCCTTATAATACAAAATTCAACTAAGGGGTCTTGTCAAGTTAAAAAATAAAAAAATCCGAGAAAAACTTGGATTGGTCATACCCTACCCACCCACTCCCTATCCAATTTTTTTTTTTGAAACATGTACAGCAAAAAAAAAACACAGAAACAAAACAAACAAAAATCAACAAAAAAGGAATCAGAGTTGGGGCTTGACCCACCCACCCACTTCCGAGTTTTTCTCGGATTTTTACGATTTGTTTAAACTTTACAAAACCCCTAAGCATGGTACATGAATCTGTAGTACAATGAAACATAGAAACGTTTTTGTCAAGTCATTGTACTGTTTATACCGCTCTTGGCCTCTTGTCCTAACAGAGAAAATCCAAGTCAAGAGGACAGCTAAATGTCCCGGAACATCATGGGAACACAAGTCAACCGGAAAAAATTGCAATACTAGCAATTGCAAACTTTTTGTAGTTTTACATAGAATGGCAACTCGACTATAAAACAATAAATATCTTAACTCATCATTCAAGACCAACAGGGGCAGGAATCAAATACAAATTAATCTGTAAATGATCTTATAATGGAATGTCAGTTTTAAATCACTTTTTAGAATTTATAATGAAATAACCTGTACTAACCTGTACTAACCTGTACATTTACAAATGTTATTCACCCATAGTGCAATGGATAAATAATTCTTCCTTAAATTGTTGCAGCGAAGGAATACTGACAAATTTGGCTGACGTTCGCAGGTTTGAATTATGCCTGGCTAAATTGCATTTACCATAATCAGAGTGAAAACTGCAGAACATTTTTAAATAATTAATTTAACCTAACAATAATTTCATATCAACTATATAGATCCCAGTTGCAAGCAGCAATTAATCAAATGTGATTGAGATCGTTGAATTGCATGAAAAAATAATACCTGAGGTAGTTAGTTAGTCTCATGATTATGAGGTCACATGTTTTCAACCTGAGGTAGTTAGTTAGTCTCATGATTATGAGATCACATGTTTTTGTTTAAAAAAGTATTGTTGAAAATTTGATTATTTATAAATGAGTTTTAATGAACATTGGAATATGAAAATATATTCTTAAACTTGGATAAATATACTATTTATATAATATAGATGGCTTTATAAAACATCGATATGTCAAGGTGTTATGAAGGTCTCAGAAATATTTAGTCTAACATAAGCAGACAATTGGATAGCAATATTGAAAACATTGATTATTCCAATACTAATCTTATAATTTAGCAAGTACGGTATATATTACTGTCACGGTAATAAGCGACTACTCCAGACTACATTAATACAAATTTGTCAGGACTTATAACTAACGTTACAGGCCTTACAGTCGAGCGAAAACTATTTCGAAGTAAGAAACTATTGCCAAGCTGGCAATAGGGCTATGCTTTCCCAGATTACATGGACTGATATAGACTTGATATAATAATATAGGAAAAGGGAATTGTCAAGACCTGTGGTCTATTGTATTGAAATGACAGTTACAAGTGCTGTTATAGATCTAGTCTAGTAGGTTAGCATGATAGTTAGAGAATTTGACCTGAGTATAAAAATAGGAATTACCAGCTGACCTCTAGATTATAATGTATATCACTGTTGTTCTTACTTAAAGGGACTGGCCCAGGCTAAAATCATAAAAAAATCGGTGATTTTATTTCGGCTTCTTAATATTACCATATGATGTAAACTAGATATAGAGACGAAATTCCTGAGTTCTAATTCTAATACGGGAGTTTCGTCTCTATATCTAGTCTAACTGGTGAATGCGCAGCACAAAAATTAAAAACTTTTGCAGTTCTAGTCTATGGACATGTTTACATCATATGGTCATATTAAGAAGCCGAAATAAAATCACCGATTTTTCTTCTGATTTTAGCCTGGGCCAGTCCCTTTAAATTTATGAAGAGCCTGTTTATTAGCAGTGACCAATCCAGCATGTGTTTCCTATCTGGAATGTATTAATGTTTTTCTTGAGACTGAATGTTTTATTCAGAATAACCTAAATACCTGACTGAATGTTGTTCAGTTGGTTGTAATTTGTAAGTCTAAAATATGAAACAAGTCCAAATGATTAATCACATGCATGGCCGGATCACACGTGGTTGTAGCCTTGCACTGGTACTCCTGCATGATTATAAATGTGTACTGGTCAGAGGTCTAGGAAAGAAGGGCTGATAAAAGGGGTGCAGACCATTATATAAATTCAGGATCAGTACTACTTTGCCCACTAGAATATCATACAAACAAATGATCTGATAAGGCTGGACGCAGCGTCAATTCTAGAGACAAGAGCTCAGCTCATAACAACTCCTAAACTACACCATAAGGGCATAAGGCTATGTCAAATTAAAGGGCTATAAATGAAAACATAATATCACCTGATATCGGATCTTATAGATTATAAACATACAACAATTAAAAAAAAATAGATATATACGGGATACCCTTCTCCTGATCCAGGGGTAAACAGAATGTTCATGTTGTCTTAATGTAAACAATCACACTAAATGTTTGACTGCACAAAAACTAGTACAGTGATGACCCTAACCATCACAATACAATGAAGAATAAGATGCACTATTTGTAAATAAAAATTGCCAGACATGCAGGTAAACACATAGGCTTTATAACTAGAGATTTATCTTTAATTATTGGAGATTTCTACTTTTAAAAATTATTTGGCTCAAATGTTTAGAGAAATCATTTGTGCTAAGGTAATTACTAGTTTACTGTGGCTCGATAAGAGGGAAGATGTGTAAACACAATAGTAAAGTAAGATACACAATTATCAGACCCATCTCAGACATGCGTGATGCAGTGCCTCCGCCATGTGAGGTTAACCCTTGGAGCGCTAAACACGACTATAGGTGTATTTAATATATTTCATTAACAGACTAAATCACACTTATTGAGAATGAAATGTGTTTTTAAGCATCAAGAGTTGCTGATGTTTGGTCTCAAATTAAACAAATATGGTTATTTCCAACCACTTGAAGTTGTGGGTTGCGTTAGCGAGACACAACGTCAAGTGGGTGAAAAATTGAATTATTTAAGGATTAACTCATTTAGTTGTGTGTTGTGTTTCAATAATTTTAGTTTTAGTATCTAAACTGTTACAGTTGCAGCTGTTGTGATTGATAATGGATCTAGTATTACTAAAGCCGGGTTCGCTGGTGACGACGCCCCAAGGGCAATATTCTGTTGTGATTGATAATGGATCTAGTATTACTAAAGCCGGGTTCGCTGGTGACGACGCCCCAAGGGCAATATTCTGTTGTGATTGATAATGGATCTAGTATTACTAAAGCCGGGTTCGCTGGTGACGACGCCCCAAGGGCAATATTCTGTTGTGATTGATAATGGATCTAGTATTACTAAAGCCGGGTTCGCTGGTGACGACGCCCCAAGGGCAATATTCTGTTGTGATTGATAATGGATCTAGTATTACTAAAGCCGGGTTCGCTGGTGACGACGCCCCAAGGGCAATATTCTGTTGTGATTGATAATGGATCTAGTATTACTAAAGCCGGGTTCGCTGGTGACGACGCCCCAAGGGCAATATTCTGTTGTGATTGATAATGGATCTAGTATTACTAAAGCCGGGTTCGCTGGTGACGACGCCCCAAGGGCAATATTCCCCTCTATCGTGGGCAGACCACGTCATCAGGTATGTCAGATATATCAAATTATCTTGGTCGTTTTTGCACACGTCTTTTTTTATCACAACAGTTGTGTGTGCTTTGTTTTGGTGGTGGCGTCATCTATGACGACTGTCAGTAAATTTAGGGGTCATCACACTTTGTAATTCTGGGTTTTAGCGTCTCTTCAATTCTGTACTGTTGTCATTCAGCTAGTCCACATTAAGCACAAAAATACTTGTCACTAAGTTGTGTGTGCTTAAACTATCTTTATTGTTCAGGACAATTTGCCATAGCTTGACTGACAGCATTGTCTGTACGTGAAACACACGTAAACTTTATTTAACATTATGACGCTCTAATGAATATTATTAATAACAATAACAACATCAACACACTGGTGTGTCTATATAGCAACACCTTGGGTCCACCGTTGTGACTTTTGGACTTTAGTCAACATATTTGAATTGTATAAGCCATATACCTTGCGCTGCGAAGAGTCAATAATTGATATAATCGATACTTATCAATATCTACTATTTTGCTAATATTTGAACTATCAATAAACGTAAAGGGTGCTTACTTCAGGTGCCAAAAATTAGCCATGTGTGCTACCATAGCTGTATAAGCTCAGTCAGTGCTGCTGAAAACTGGCTCCTTTAAATAATGATTAAGGGGTCTTGTCAAGCTAAAAAAATCCTAAAATCCGAGATAAACTCGGATTGGCAAGACTCCAACCACTCACCCCCTACACTCCTTCAGCACGGTCATCTGTCCATGTGTAAACACTGCTAACCTATGTCTCTCGCTTGGATAATAATGCAGTGGTAAAAAACCAGGTCAGCGGGAATTCCCCCTCTATCAAAACCATTGCGGCAGTTTCGGCATTTTTCAGATTCCGCCAAAGCTGGTCACTGAGTGGACCTGGCAACCTGCCAACACCTCGAGTTGGCAAGTTGCCATTATTTACCGGAGGCCCCAAAGAATCCAGTCCCTCAGCGGAGTGAGAGGGCTGTCGTTCAGTCTACTCACCCCCTATCCAATTTTCTATTTTTTTTTAAACATGTACAACAACAAAAAAACAACACAAAAATCATAAAAAAAGCACAAAATTTCCAAAAAAAATACAATCTGAGTTGGGGTTTGACCCACGTACCACCCACTTCCGAGTTTTTTAACTTGATAAAACCCCTAAGTTGAAATACTTTAATGAACTGGTGTATTACTGTAAGTCTCTTACTGATTCCCCTTATAATTGATATAAAAATATGGATCCACCACACGCATTATACATACTGCAGTTACAAATAGCCTCTGATTAATTTTAATTTAATCTGTGAATTATGAAGCTATTCGCCTGAAATTTGGCAACAGTATGTAACTGGTATCCTTTAACATTATTCTGCAAAAATCTGGGAAAAGTATCACTTTTTTTAAAAAAAAAAGGTCAGCAAAAAAATGGTAGTTAAAAACAGGATATTTTAATCATTTTTTAGAAAATTCTGTGGGGATGACATCGTGGTGGAAATGTAGAAATAATATGTGAAACGCTCAAACAATCCTCCTGATTAAAATTGAGTAACAAAAATAGCAATAAAACGTTTTTGATACTTTTTCTCATCCACTTTATAAATAATCACTATTTCTTTAAAATATTGTTTTTAAATCACTGCTGCACTATCAAAATAATTATGTGCGCCATTCACGCAGGACATGTCACTCACACAATAGCATTAAAGTTTATTTAATTAACTAGTGATTTATTATCTATATGGCCCTCGCACAAAAACATTACAGATTATTTTCATTCACTTCAGTTTAGTTCATACCATTTCACTTAGAACCTAGTTAGTACCACATACTCGGAGTTAGAATCGAAGAAAAACATTCCCGACTTCATAGAGAAAATCAGTTGACTTAGCAACTCTGAGATCCTCCATAAGGCCCCACCTCGTCTGATAACAAAGGCGACTGAAACGTCCCTAACCGGCCATAAAAAAACAAATAATAAGATCTGAGAGCAACAGCCGTCCTGATATGTGGTAATACCCAAATCAGATCATGAAAACATGATATTATGGATAATATAGCGACAGGTGACTTGTGATTATTATAGATAAAATTATAACAATAATACTGACACATAATCATGATAACAATTATGTATGCCAGTCACGACACTTATACAAAATATTTCAGCTTAAATATGAATTTATATTTGTTATGATCAGGATTTTAACCCTTAAATTGTTTAAAACAACCACAGAGAAATTTCGCTAATGACTTCATCACTGTTATGTTTCTTGATGACATAATTCGTAGAAACATATCATTTGTCGGTTGCATGATTCGTGAGTGTGGAGATTGTCAGACTACTATTTTCTCAAAACACACATAACTATACTTTGCAAGAGCGCTGATTATTGCATGGTTTTCGCTGCTCATGATAGATTTAAATTGTTCAGGCTGGCATTAGGTATTAAAGTTTGTGGTATATTTTTCAGCCTCAGAAAGAAGAGCTTTTCTATCGAGTTTGAACATATTACACTGCATTAGGAAATGAATTTCGTCGTCAACTTGAGTCATCTGACATCATAGGCATATACGATTAGCTACAGGGGTTTTGGGTCTGGTATGTCTCCCTCGTTCTATTTCTAAATTATGGGAGCTAAGGCGAAGCCGAGCCACCGCAGCGATTAGTCTTGTGACAGTCAGATCACTAACATATGTAGCGAGTTTCGGAACGAAAGAGAAAGTGTTGTATGTTCTAAGTTTTGCCTGTTGGTTCTGGCATGAGATTTTTTTAGTCCAGTCGTCAATAAATTTGTCTTCAGTTTGTTGTTTAACATTATTTATGAATCTACACCTTCTTTCTATCGTCTGTGTTTCCCAAAATGAACCCAGATTCACATTAAAAATTATTGTTTTTACATGCGCAGTCCAATTTTCGATTCCTATACGGTCTAGTCCTAGGAGACAATTGTACGCATTTTTCAAGATGTGGTTATCTGGTAAAGCTATAAGACGAGCCCAGTATTTCAGGGTCTGCACTTGTTGTTTCAGTAAAAGAGGGAAATAACCAGTGTCGCCGTATATGGCCAGAGTGGGTGTGTGTCCTCTCACACCAAGCATGTTTTTCAGATAGGAGAGATGTATTTTCTCGAAGTCATTGTATAATATTTCAAAGCAATACATTAGAATAGGGCTTATCAAACTGTCAAATAGTTTTAGTCCTAGGTTGGGTGTAATTTGCCCAGTGAGGGCGTGGTGTAGCGTTTAATTGCGAATAATGCTTTTTTAGCCTGCTCTGACAAGTACAGAGAGACCTCGATGTTCCGTCATCATCTGTTCCCAAGAAATATGACGGAACTTCGAATATGGCAGAGTTTCGGAGCAGCTCCCCACCCCCCCCCCCTCTAAGCTGTGTTGGAACCGAGGATATTATATATCTAATTCATACTGTAATGTTATTATATTAGTACGTGTATTGGTTGTGCGAACAAAATAACAACATACAAATATGGTACAAATATAATTTTATTATTTCAAATATACAATTGCGTGATTTTATTATTTCAAATATATAATCAAATGATTTTTTCAAATAATATTTGTTCATTCCAAGCAATATCACTCAACTCAGGTGTTGACAGATGGCCGTGATCAAATCTAACACAATACACTGTGTATAGCACCGTGCATGTCCTTACTCGGGCGGGTGGCTTACTGCTCCGACTTTCATGTTGCCGGAGGTGCGACTATTGTCTTCCTGTTATTGTAGGGCTTTGCATACTGTTCTTTTCACAATGGTAAACCATTCAACGCTCAAATAGGAGTTGACACTTCCTGCTAACCAAAACACAAGGTATTCACGGCTTAGAGCATAGGTCTAATCTATGAAATTGATGTCCTCAACGTAGATGACGGCATGAATAATTACGATCTGTTCACAAAAATTGTTAGATACCTATAGATTTAGTTAACAAAATCAAACATTTCGGTACTGATATCTACACCAGACATATTGAAGGTTAAATTATACACACCAAATTAAAAATTGCGCGAGTCGTTGGCTTTGACCCAGGAAACATTCACCCAATGTTGGTACAATGTGAACCCATAGTCTCAGACACTGACCCAACATTGCACCAACATTGGGTGAACGTCTCGTGTTTGCTGGGCTGAATCATATTACTGCCGTCAAGAAGTGTAGAACGAGCGGCTCCTCCTTTGTTGGGGGTGCGGTGTCAAAGGCAGTGGCCCAGCATTAATCCAATGCTCACATTGGATTTTATTGGCTCATTAGCCCCCCACTAATCCCTTACACGTTAGGTGCATTTAGCCAGCGTTGGGGAAATGTTTTGAAAAGGACATAAGCAATGCCACAATCACTATACAAACAAGTGGCGCTCACACAATTACCGTGACTGACCGTGACAGAAAAATGAGACGCTTACGTCATGCATTGATTTAATCCTTTTGTGACCAAGATTTGATGACTGAGGCGGACAACGTGACGGAACAACGGGACACTTATTCATTGATTTAACCCTTTCGTCCCCGAAATTTGATGACGGAGGCGGACATCGGAATGACGGAACATATAAGCAAAAATACATTGGACAGATCCTTTCCCATCAAAATCAAGACGGATGTAGAAGAAGACCGAACATCGGAGGACGGATCTCCGAGGCATGTCTGTATGTTTACTTTTAGAGAACATGTTGTGGCTGTTGCTGCACCACAGTCCAAGATATTTGTATGATTCACATATTTCTAATCTGTCCCCTCCTATCTTAAAATCATATGTCTCAGACTCATCTGTGTACCCTATATGACGACGTTACTTTTAGGTAGGCTAACGATTAGTTGCCATAATCTACAGTAGCCCCAAATTAATGAGATCTGCTTCTGTAGTCCTTCGGCTGTATCCGAAAAAAGCACAATATCGTCAGCAAAAAGTAAATACATAATTTCCATACCCCCCAATTTGACACCTAAGCTTCTATCTAGATATTCTGAGATGTCACAAAGCAATCCTGTGAAAAGTTTTGGTCTTAAAACTCCACTCGTAAAGTCAATATATCACGCATATAAGGGTTTTTTGTGGGCCTTTGCGAGACTACAAAGGATTGTAGTATGAAAATATTATCGATGTTCCTGCTATTTCTTTTGAACCCTGCCTGCCCTGCCTGACATGGGTCATAGTCAATACATACTTCGTTTTTGTATGACAAACGCGTTTCTAGGATAGATTCGAAGAGCTTGTGGGGCTAGCGTCTCACCGTCCGTAACTGCTCGGCTTCTCTCGATCATTGACGAGTGACGGGGATCGCCGAGCCTCGTTCTGACTAGACGACGCCCGACGAGCGCGCCTGTAGCGAGGCGCATCAGCCAGTTAACTCAAAGCTGCTGAAGCGGACTTACGTACGTCAAGAGCTCAGGGGCTTAGCCGCATGTCATTAATCGCCGCGCTCCGCTTGGGAACTGTGTGTTATATGAATGTCTAGACTTCAATAAAGTGAGAAACACCTGAAGAATGATTAAATGAGCATTATTTAATCCCGTCGTCCCGACGGAGGAGGTAATGGAAGATGGTGACGTAAACCTTCAACATATTCATGTCAGCAACACGGTCGATCCACCACCCACCCATATTGGTGACCTGACGTTGAACTTAATCGCAGCTTCATTCACGCATATTGCTTTCACTGAGCAACAAATAAACCATCGATTTTGAGCCAGAAAGGATAGTTTTTTTTTAAATAGGGGATTTTTCAAAAAATTTGCTAGATTTTTCGAGAAATTTACGTGGTTTCAACATTTTTCAGGATGGCGGATCTCGCAGACATCCAGTCTAGACCTAGATAAATTAATATTAGACGGAATAGTCTACTTTCATAAATTATAACAGATTTCAATGTTATTCTCTCAATTATGCTACTGTCGGCGACTGAGAGTATGATATTTTGAAATTGTAGTATATTAAACCGTTTTTGACACCTCATTCGGGTGGCGCAGTTTTTATGAGAATACCCGCTATAATTTTTAATGGTTACGCAAAAATTTTCTACGGATCGAAATTATGCCTTGAATCAGACAGCTTTTAAATAGGATTACATCCACTTAAAACTGTTCGCCTGATATATATGTGAATAAAAGGTCCTATTTGGTCTATAAAACATCATTGTTAGGACTGTAGGTCGATATTTTATGACTGTAATCATAACTTTTATTTCAGTGGTAGCAGTGCTATTTTAATGTGAATCGGTAAGCGTCTGGAAATAAAATAAGACTAGAATAAATTTTTCCAAAATATATTTTTCAGTTAGGAAAGAGAGACTGATTTTGTTTTAATTGTATTTCTAAATATTGCAAATCAGGTCGCACATTGGGCGATATTTTTGTGAATGACAAATCAGTAGTCTACCTTTTCCAGACAGCCCTGAACTGCTAAATATGTTAATGAGTCCTGAGCCGGTGCGGCACGCCAATCGACCACACGCACACCGCATGCACAGTGCACGGTAGCCGAGACACACACCAACCGACAGCCTACTGCCATGCATACAACTCGCACATTATACGAGCGTACAGTCTAAATCGTTGGACACTAGACTACAAGCACCGATACAAATCGATGCGAGCGATCGATTCGGACGTCGATCAATTAATTCTCATGGTGAACATTTAAAAAAAAAAAAAAGGAATGTTCATTAGGTGAAATATTCATCAATATAATTATTTAAGCAGTCTTTATAGACATCTGTCAGTCAAAATTTCAATAAGTGATTCTATAAATTAAGACGAACTGTACAGCCTATTTTTAACGAGAATAAATTTTCTCGTGATGGGCATGATTTAATTATTTCTTATTAAGTCTAAATCGAGACTTGACAGTTGAACTACAGCAACCACTTTGATACAGTGTATGTTTTTCGACTTGTGTTGAAATTTTTTTTTCAACACTGGTCGAATAACCAAAGATTATAAACATATAGTTTAGAATAGCACTTTAGCATTTATTCTGGCATTTGTTTTGCATGCAATTAACGACCTACAATCACCACGATTAATATGTTTAATGTCATATTGTAAACATTTCCACACGTACATTTCTGCATAAAGACTTCTCAGTCATTTCAGCAACCCCTGCACTCTACTACCTGCGAATCTACATGAACAATCTTCATAAACAGAATTATCTCACATCTAGACTTTTATCAAGCTAGACAACGTAACACACAGTTTTCCAAGCGGAGTGCGGCGATGAAACTAGTTGGTATGTTTTACATGCATACCATTTCAATACCCGTCTGAGATTGCAAAGTAGCCAATAGGCCAGCAACTCAGACGTTTTACTATTTAAACTAATTTCAACAAATTACTTTTCAAAAAGGCTGCGAGAGGCGACAGTGAAGGTTTCGTCACCCCTCGACGGACAAGGGGCACATCACAAAGATTCGTACTAGCCGATGAGTGATGAAAATGCAGCAGAACTTAGAGACACGGATGCTGAGTTTCGCCGATTAAAAAACTGATTTCCTGCGGATCGCACGCAGTAGATGTAGGAGAGGGTTGTCACGGAGTGATTCATCAAGAAACCCTTCGCCGGTCAGACGTCAACCTCCACGACGTTCAGCTGATCTGCCGAAATTCAAGATAGCAACTTTTTACTCAACGGATGTGGAGTTATGGTTTAATCAAATCGAAACACAATTTGATTTACACCAGATAACAGACGATGATAAACGTTACAGATTGACATGTGCTGCACTCTCTGGCGAACTAGCGTCCGATGTTAGAGACGTTTTATTACAACCGTTCCTCACTCATAAGTACGAAAATTTGAAAGCGATCCTGATCGAACGACGAGGCTTAACGACACCGGAAAGAGTCAACAAAGTGATTTCAGGCGAAAAACTTGGATCCAACATACCGTCTAGATTTCTTAGGCGGTTGCAGAAGATTTGGTACAAAAGCGGTAGTAGGCAAGTTATGTGGAGTTATGGTTTAATCAAATCGAAACACAATTTGATTTACACCAGATAACAGACGATGATAAACGTTACAGATTGACATGTGCTGCACTCTCTGGCGAACTAGCGTCCGATGTTAGAGAAGTTTTATTACAACCGTTCCTCACTCATAAGTACGAAAATTTGAAAGCGATCCTGATCGAACGACGAGGCTTAACGACACCGGAAAGAGTCAACAAAGTGATTTCAGGCGAAAAACTTGGATCCAACATACCGTCTAGATTTCTTAGGCGGTTGCAGAAGATTTGGTACAAAAGCGGTAGTAGGCAAGGCCGTCATCCGCCAACTTCATTAGACAAATGCCGCCTTCAGTACGTGCGCACTTAGCTACACAACCAGATAGTGCGACGCTAGAGAATTTGGCCATGCTGGCCGACCGCGCTGTCGAAGCTGAAAAGGACGTCGATGAAGCTAAGCCAGGGGTTGTTGAGATGGAAGTCAGTGAGAGCGGAAAGCTCATTGGACTGTTGGAAGAACTGTCTCGCAGGCTCAAGAAACTAGAGACAGCCACAGCCAAGGCTACAAAGAAGAAGACGGACACTCACAACCAACCGAGAACCGTGCCGCCAAGACACAGTTCGTCTCGAATGTTTAAGCAACACTTTTTATGCCCAATAATCAAGCTGTTACTAGGCAAAATGTATCAAATAATAACAAAAAAGACAGTCGTCCTAACGCACTGCCGCCGCAAACGACTCAAAGTAACGTTGCTCAACCGATCAACACAGCCGACGCACCTGTTTGTTTTTATCACCAAACATTCGGTGACAGAGCACGCATGTGCAGAGAACCTTGCATGTTTTCTTTAAACTAATCGGCCAGAGCAAGGCAGCGACTCTTGCATCTGGTGAAATAACCGAGGCACGACATGGCTCTGCCGAAGCTTCCTCCCCCAGCTTATCCCCCTCTAAGTTATTATACATCGCAGACAAACACAACAAGTGTAACTATTTAATTGATACGGGCACAGCGGTCAGCGTGTAACCAAAGTCTTGTGCTAACAGGACTTCAGACGCTGCCTGCCTGCCCCTCGTTGCAGCTAATAATACTACTATAAACACCTACAGTAGTTGTAGACGCGTCGTCGACGTTGGTCTTAAACGAGATTTCGCGTGGACTTTCATAGTAGCGGACGTCAAACAACCAATCATAGGAGCTGATTTTCTCATACATTACAGCTTACTGATAAATTTAAAAAGTCGTTGTCTGGGAGACATGCGAACCGGTTTAGCCATACCAGCTCTCTTATCGTCTATTAAACCGTTATCACTGAATAGAGTCGACACCGTTCAGAACGACTACACAAAGCTATTAGGTCAGTTTCCGGAACTGACTCGTCCTACAACGAAGGGCGAACCGGTCAAACGCGGTATAACACACAAAATAGTGACAAAAGGGCACCCAGTATTCGCGTGCCCACGACGTTTAGCACCTGATAAACTAGTCACTGCGAAACGCGAGTTCGATGACATGATTAAGTTGGCCTATTTCGAACCCAGCGACAGTGAGTGGTCGTCAGCGCTTCATATGGTGCCTAAAAAAACGGAGATTGGAGACCGTGCAGAGAATATAGAAGTTTAAACGCTCAGACAGTACCGGATCGATACCCGATTCCACACATACAAGACTTTACCCAACGTTTAGTTTTTTTCAAAAATAGACTTAGTACGGGCATACTACCAGATACCGGTCAAACCGTCCGACGCGCATAAAACAGCGGTTACAACACCTTTCGGTTTGTTCAATTTCACTGGGACACCGTTTGGCTTAAGAAATTCCGGCTAAACTTTTCAGCGTTTTATTGATCACGTTACGCGCGGATTAGATTTCTTGTTCGTATATTTGGACGATCTTTTAGTAACAAGCTCCGATCATCGTACGCATAAAAAACATTTGAAGATTCTTTTTGCACGTCTAGCAGAATACGGGATAATTATAGGACCAGACAAATGCCAGTTCGGTACTACCGAATTAGGTTTTCTAGGACATCATGTTAGTGCAGCAGGCATTTCGCCGTTAGCAAGCGCTGTTGATGCGATAGTAAATTTTGTTAGGCCTGAAAAGCAAAGAGCTTTACGTCGATATTTGGGAATGATAAACTATTACCATAGATTTATTCCAAATTGTGCGGATAAGTTGCTCACGGCCGCCAATGAAGGTCATACAAGATTGTCCCCTAAGTCAAATTTCGATTTAAAGTAGAATGAAAGTGCAAATTCTGCGTTTATCGAATCTAAACAAATACTTGCAAACGCTACCCTTTTAGTACACCCAGACCATACTGCACCGTTGAATATCACGTGCGATGCCAATGATTTCGCTGTAGGAGGCGTTTTACAATAGTACATTAATAATGTCTGGCAGCCACTTTCATTTTCTAGCAAAAAACTAACTCCTGCAGAGACACGTTACAGTGCGTTCGATCACGAACTTTTAGCAGTGTATGCTACTATCAGACA